>JAEQBH010003276.1:0-96821 GCA_016808115.1 Tetrastigma voinierianum
TCGTGGAAAGTGTCGCTCTATGGGTAGGCCTTCGTGGCTGTCTCTAAATAAACGAGACAAAGGGTCAACTACCACATTCTCAACTCCCTTCTTATCCTTAACGGTCAAGTTAATTCTTAACAGTATAGGATCCACCTAGTCAAATGAGGCTTGGGCATTCGCTAGAGCAAGTACTTCACATGATCGCTGAAAATGGTTACAGAGA
Source organism: Tetrastigma voinierianum (assembly GCA_016808115.1). Classification (NCBI taxonomy): domain Eukaryota; kingdom Viridiplantae; phylum Streptophyta; class Magnoliopsida; order Vitales; family Vitaceae; genus Tetrastigma; species Tetrastigma voinierianum. Next base: position 206 of record JAEQBH010003276.1, read on the forward strand.
CCCTACAATGTAGCACCAACTTTCTAGTGGCAAAGACTATGCATAAGAACCTCTTTTCATAGTTGCGTAATTGGATTGAGCGGAATATAGAGTCTCAGTATAACATCACAAAAAGATTTTTTATCTTCCCTTCGCTCTAATACACTCTATGGTGCTAACTACTAAAGATCACACATGATCTCAAAAGAGAGGTCCCACTAGGAGATTACATGATAGAGGTGACACTCAACATAGTTTTCAATGACAAAGCTACTCCCACATGCCCGTGACTATTCAAAGGTGACATCCCCGGGTGCTAACGTGCACAAAGGATAGGCTATGGCACTAAAATCTCTTATGAATCTCCTATAAAATCCTGCATGACCTAAGAATGACCGTATATCTTTGACACACTTAGGGGTGGGTAATTTTGAGATCAACTCAACTTTTTCTTTATCCACCTCTATTCCTTCTCTCGATACTATGTGTCCTAGCATAATCCCTTGTGTCACCATGAAGTGACACTTCTCCCAATTCAACACCAAATTCTTCTCCTAACACCTTTCTAGTACTCTCCTTAAATTCTCCAAACATCCCTCATATGAATCTCCAAAAACAGAGAAATCGTCCATGAAAATCTCCAAGATATGTTCTATCATATCACTAAAAATCCCCATCATGCACCACTGGAAGGTTCCTGGTGCATTACATAATCCGAAGGGCATTTTCCTAAAGGCAAATTTGACAAAGGGGCAGGTGAACATGGTTTTCTCTTGATCTTCTAAGGCTATCTCAATTTGATTGTACCCTGAGTACCCATCTAGAAAACAATAAAATTCACGCCCTGCAACTCTCTATAACATTTGATCCACAAAAGGTAGAGGGAAGTGATCTTTCCTGCTGCCAAAGATTAAGTTTCCTATAGTCTATGCACACCCTCCAACCCTCGTGTGACCCGAAAGGGAATTAGCTCATCGTGGTTCATTTGCTACCATTAAAGGACCCCATATTTCTTAGGAACTACTTGGTTAGGTCCACCTAATTTGCTATCTCGTGAATGCAATAACACCTACATCCAACGCTTTAAAACCTCTTTTCGACAACTTTTCTTCATGACTAGGTTTAGTCGCCGTTGTGGTTGTCTGTGAGGGTTTGACATCCTCTTCCAAGTGAATCCTGTGTGTGCAACCAAGGGGCTAATTCCCTTAATATCAAGGCATTGTCCATCCTATGGCGCTTTGTGGGTTCTCACATTCCAAAAGTTTATTCTCTTGATCTGACTCTAAAGAGGAGGATATGATTACTAGGAAAGTTTCTTCTACCCCTAGGAATGCATATTTGAGATGCAATGGTAAGGGTTTCAACTCAAGCTTAGGTGGTTTCTCTTCCGAAGGTAATACTTAGTCCTCAATTGGTGGCAATTTTTCAAATCTGGGTGCCCACCCATTTGCTCTCCATTAATTCACTCGTGTTTCAATTATGATGCTAAACCCAATCTCGTATATGGTTACCTTATCGACACAACATGGGCTTACTAGACAAGACTTAAGAGGGTCATCATATGAAACACGATCTACATGGTTCTGCATGACAGATTCTATCATATTTACCTCACAGACGTCCTCATCATCCCCTATTTCCTTGATAACATTGAAGATATTCAAATTAACAGTCATGTTACTAAAAGATAACGTCATTAGTCCTTCCCTATAGTGTATGATGGCATTGGCAGTGGCCAAGAATCATTGGGAACTGAGTCCCTTGATTCACCACAGGTTAAGTGTCAAGAACAACAAAGTCCACAGGAAAATAGAACTTGTCTACTTACACCAATACATCCTTCACTATCCCTCTCGGAATTTTCACACTACTCTGGCCACTAGTCAAGGGTGATATTACTCTGCTTCTAACTCTCCTAACCCTAGCTCAACATATACCGAGCATGGCAAATGTTAACACTGGTCCCAAGTCCACTAGAGCATGTCCTAATTCTGAATTTCCCACCACTATGGAAATGGTGGGGCTTCCTGGGTCTTTGTATTTTGGGGGCAAATTGTTCCTAATTAAGGAGGTGGACTGTTCAGTCATGAATGCGTCCTTGTTGACACCTAAATTTCTTTTCACAGTGCACAAGTCTTTTTAAAACTTGGCATATGACGGAATTTGCTTAATGACATCCAACAAGGGAATGTTCAACTTAACCTGTTTGAACAACTCATAGATTTCATAATGATTGTTCACTTTCTTGGGGACTCTCAACTTATGAGGGTATGGAGCAAGAGGGATGTGAGAAGTTTTATCTTTTCATAACTCAACATCAACAACATCTATTCTAGGAACATGAGGCTTAACAGACACCTCATCGTCCCTTAGCACTTCATTTTGCACGTCATTTGTTGTTTCTTTGGCCGAATGGTTTGTCAATTGTTTTCCACCAAGAGTGGTGACAACCTGCAATGTTCAAAGGTGACTCTACTGACCTGAGACTCCAACACTATTTGACCTTGAGGGTTGTGGATGGTCCGAGAAGGAGTTTCCCTTTCTCTTGTTGAAAATTTCCCATAGAAGAGGTCAATTTAGTGATTCGGGATCCATCATTTAAGGCGCTCAAATTCAAATGTTGGTTGATCATTATCCGAACAAACCGCGGTCACAATGTCTCCAAACTTCTTGCGTAGATGTTGGTAAAGCTATTGATTTGGATTCCTTGAGAAGAGGGGTTGAAACCTTGGTTAGGATTTGCAGGAACTGCTTGAGGACCTTGATTTTGAAATTTCAGGGGCTTGATTCAAAACCTGGTTTTCGAAGTTTCGCCTTGGTTATTTGGCAAATGGTTTTGGCCTCCCTCATTCCTCCAACTAAAATTCGGGTGTTTACCCCACCTTGGATTATAAGTTTCAGAGCATGGAGAATTGAAGGGCTTCCTTTACTAATTAAGAGCATTAGCTTGCTCTATTTGGATTGCTCCCTTGAATTGAGGAAGGTTAGGCGCTTAATGGTCAATGAGGTTATCGCAATGATGCATGACTCCTCCACTCTAGATCCGAGAGAAATTGGTGCCTTAGGGGTACAACAGCCACCTCATTCACTTTTTCAATCTCGATGGCCTCTAACTTCAGTTAAATGGGCTATTTTCGTCATAAGTCATCTTTCTCTTAAGTGATGTATTCCTCCTCCCGTAGGGTGTACTATGTACTTTAGCAAAGATTCAGGAGGTATTAGTCTCCTAAGTTCGAGCATTTTCTGCTATTGTATCAAAAAATTGCATAGCCTCTCTAGCACTTTTATCATAAAATTCCCCCACACACATCATTTAGATGTATTGTTTGTTATTCATGACAAGCCTCGGTGAAAATATGCAAATAATTCAGATACAACATCCAAACCATGGTGAGGGAGAGCGTGGAGGAGGTCCTTATATCTTTCCCATATAATAGCAAAAGGTTTACCTAGTTTTTCAGAAAACTTTTGGATTGCTCGCATGAGTGCATTAGTTCGTGCGGGAGGGAAGAATTTATTCAAAAATTCATTTCGCATGTCTTCCTAAGTAAAAATTGAATTGGGAGCAAGCGAGTGAAACCATATTTTGGCCTTTTCTTTCAGAGAGAATGGGAATAAAACCATACAAATTATATGGAGGGGCGATCCTGTAGAAAGGAAAGCACTGCAAACATCCTCAAAGTCTCTCATGAATGAGCAGGGTTCTCGAATCTACTCCTTGGAGCACGTGGAAAAAGACAAATCATCTCCGACTTCATGAGGAATTGGTTAGCCTCTTCGTAGGCAATACATGAGTTTGTTGTGTTCTCGAGGCTGCGTAATCTCGAATAGTTCTTTCCACATTGCAAGGGAAGGGGAGCTCGATATCGATTTTTCCTAAAATTAACATCTCCCCTCCCGCCACCGGCCGCGCAGCGCCACACCATCTCCTTGTCGTGGAGGGTCATATGGTCTTTGTGGGTTACCAGGTAACCCTTGGTCATTTGGATTAAAAAGAGTTTGTTGATTCCCGGGATGGTCCATTTGAGGTGTAGGGTTCTCTTGAAACAAACGTCTCACTGTGGACTCTTCAATATGTCCTTGAGGTGTAACTCTTACAAGTCGGCGTTGCTCATCACGAGCCCAAACCGACATGCACCAATATTACCCCAATTAGATAGATATCCACTTATATTATCTACAAAAAGAATTAAAAAAAAAGTAGAGAACGTACCGGATTTGCAATGCAATTGCAAATTACGACTAGCTCTCTGGATTACCTAGAGTGCTCGCCACTCCCCGGCAACGACGCCAAAAATGCTTCGTCTATTTCATGTGCTAAAATTATTCCCAAGCATAGGAATTGATGTCGTCAAGCATTATAATACTGTGGGAGTCCACAGGTCATTTCCACAGGGAGTGGTTTCCTATGTGATCCTTAGGATCATTTCCAATGGAATGTGCGATTAAAGTAAAAATCAAATGATTTGGATTGATTTATTAACCATCGACTTAAACTATTGTAAAGAAGAAGGGCGAATGATAGGATCTCGTGTTTCACACCACCAACTAAGTAACACCCACCTCTCACTTACAATCTCATCTTGGAGCCATCGGATGAATGGTCTTCACGGATTTAACTTTAAAAGCTAGAAGACAAAGAATAATTGAACGATATCAAACACTTGCTCAAACGACATGTCGGACTCTTAGTTTGCATTTGAGGATCAAGCACAACGGTACCAAGAATCCCTTGCTCACACATTGTCAAGAAGATGCCAAACTAAGGTTTTAGAAGAATTTTTACAAGTGTTCAATATCGACAAATCCCATTGAAGCACAAAAGAGTGGATTGAGGGTCAAGTACTCAAGGGGGTGAGTTTCACCATTAGAGTCTCTATCATGGAGGTTTAGAACTCCATTAAAGCTGAGAATTGATTCATAATCGCTGGAACACTTCTAGTAAATGGGAATTGAGGAATAACACTTCAATTGCAAGGTTGAGGTATCAAAACACAGAGTCACTCAATGAACACCAAGTTATAAAACCAACTGAAAGATTACAAATGCTTAAAAACTTAGAATCAAAAGAAAACTAAGTACTCTACTCGATGAAAACCTTAGAAAAATATGAGAAAACACTTCAAAGGTAAGAGCCAAAACCTTAGAATTGAACTCTCTCTACTCGTCTCAGCGGGCTTAAAATACAACTTTCATTAGTGATCTCAAGGATCGAAGACGAGCGTGCTCTTGCACCAAGATCAAAATTATGCTCAAATCCTATAGAGATTGCATGTTGGTACTTAAGATTTCGCTTAGTGTGGTACCGTACCAAAAGTGCACGGTAATCTAATAGCCTGGGGTACCGATACTATCTGTACCGGTACCACCGCTCCACAACCGCCCTCTTCACTTTAGAACTACTCCGAGGGCCTCGATACCAAGCGATAATTGATGCTGGATTCACGTTTGTTCTTTGGAGCCAAACGGCTACGAAATTGTGCACGGGACATCGAACAACCTGCACAGGCATAAAAACGGTAGAAAGGTCAAAAGCACCTATTCTACACAAAATGAAAGCAAAACATGAGCTGAGGGGCTTAAAACCCTATATAAATGTCTCACTTTTATGTATCCAACACTCAGTAACATGGGACGACGTCCAAAATGAGTCGTATGACTTTGAGGTTATCGAAGACCGCCCAGCTGCTTCAAATAAAGCTAAGTATCTGAGATCATCATAGCTTTCAAATAAAGCTGTTATCGAAGACTGTCCAAGGTCGGAGATTGTCCGGGATCGGAGATTGTCTGGAATCAGAGATTTTCTAGGATTCAAATATTGTCCGTGGTCTGAGATCGTTTCAAGATCGAGACTGCCCACTATCAAGACCGCCCACAGCTTTCGAATGAAGTCGTTTCGAGGTCATTCCAAAGGATTTGATTTATAAAAACAAAATCCTTTTGTTTTCGATGTGTGGCCAGCTGGGGTGAACACTAATATCATCCTTTTCACATTTGGGCATATGTATGTGTGAGGGAGTAAGTGAGACTCGTGGATATGAGATAGGGTGAGTCAAGCATTCTCATCCATGACAGAAATTTGAGTATGAACGTGTATGTTTTTACTTGAATGTGTGGTGTGCCATCAGATGCGACTTGTGTGGGGAGTAGCCTTGTAGGAATATTTCTATTGGGCATTGCCTACTCGTTTCATGACCCTTTTTCGTGCAGCCAGGAGTTTATAGGAGACGACACTCGACGAGGCCGTGATTGTGAAGAATGACATGGCCTTGAAAATACTTTTGTAAAAAATATTTTATGTAAAAAGAATTGGGATTAAATTCTTTTGAACTATTATATAAATAGTCGGGTATGTAATTATGGTAAGAGGGTCGTGATCGGACTCTTATGGTGTAACGCCCCGTCCCGAGATAGTGTACAGTACATGTAATTGTAGGGGCGTATAAGAGCACTAAGTGAACTTGTAATATTTTTGGGACTTATTATTAAGGATGAAAATATGAAATAATAATTTATAGAACCCGAAAATTGTATTAGAACAAGGGTTAAAATCGTAATTGGTCAAAAGGATATGAAAATCATAAAATGAGTAGATATGAGCCATAATAGAAATAACAAAAGTTAAAGTGCAATTTTGGAAAGATGGAGGACCTAATTTACATTGCAAAATATGAGACTATAAAATGGGGGAAGAGACAAACCAAGTCTCATTTTGGTTCCAAAGGCTAGGCAAAACGTGGGAGAGGAGAAGAAGGAGAAAAGAAGAGGAAGAAGAGGGTGCGAGAAGGAGAAGGAGAAGACAAAAAAAAAGGTATGTTTTGTCTTGAAATCATGGGTATTTTGAATTCTAAGGTTTTGCTCGAGAATAGCTGTTCCTTTGTCTAGGGTTTTTGTGGAAAGATCACACAAAACCCTGATTTGTTGAAGTTTGTGGGTAAAATCCTAATTGGTAAAGAATAAACACATGGAAGCCATCATAATTCTATGGTTCGAAGGAATCGGGTGGACCTGGGTTGAATTTTTGTGGATTTTACTCTAGGGTTTTGTGGTATGAGTTCCAAACCACCAATACAAGCAAGTATGGAGCTTGGTTTTGAAATGACTCTCATGTTGATTATTGAGGTATTACGGTTTTGAGGACTCGGTTGTAAATACAGAATGTTGGGTTTTTAAAGAATCGTCACAAAATTTTGTAAAACCCTTTGTTTTTGTTTTGGCTATAGATTAAGTTAGAATCTCATCCAAATGAATTGATTACACTCCAACAAGAACCATAAGAGATAGGGTTACAATGTATGAAGGGACCAAGAGCAAATTAGAAGCTCTAAGGCTCCCAAATACGGATCAAAGGTAGAGCTCGTGCAACTCACTCCGATTATGCTCTGCTTTGGGTCATTGCTACAGGTGTTTCAGCCATAAGTGGAGTTTCACTCATCCAAATTGAGTGATTAAAAATTATGGGTAAAATAGACTTCTAGGGGAATAAGTTAGCTGAAGGAAGTACATGCAAAATATAAACCCAAAGTGCCCATAAATTTTTCCAAGTGGAGCTATGCGCATTCGTTTCGCTAATTTAATCTTAGATATAAAATACAATAACTTGAGTTTTGGTGATCCAAACTGGGTGATTCCAATTAGAGAAGAAACATTAGAACCATAGCTTCAAATGAGGAAGAAAACAAATTTCAATTTATGGAGTTAAGACCCTGCAAATCAAGGATAAATCAGAGGTGATTCAAATGAAGAACCACTTGGCATCAAAAAATTGATAAATTTGTGTTATGTGGTTGAGGGCCTTAGAGGTGAATTTTAAATTGAAATTTAAAGAGATGTCATTGATATATAAAGGACTGATCTTGGAGAGTTCAATTTTTGAAGACCGTTTGAATAATTTTTGTGTAATAAAAGTCAAGAGAGTATCATGGGAAAAGGCCTACCAAATGGAGTGGTTTTTTTGTTAGAGGTTTTTAGTGCTCAAGGGTAAATTGTTAATTTGGCTTGAGCATGAATGCTGTGTGACCCTAAAGTGACTTCATGTGAAGTACGTTGCCTTACGCTATACGCCGGCGATTACGCTGTCGTATTCGCCGAGTGTGGCTAAAAGCAAAGGCGGTAGAAAGTAAATGAGTTGTGCTCAAGTTTCGAAACAAAGAGGAGTGTTCTAAACCTATTTTTCAAATACTAGTATTATTATTATAACTGCTTTACACCGGTATTTAATGGTTTTAATTGTAAACCATGTTTAAAGCAAGCAAATGAGTTTTTAAGCAAACAAAAATGGTTTTCATTTAAACCATATGTGAAAAGCAAACAAGCAGTCGGTTTTGATGTAATCAACCATACTTTTTATAAAGTGAAGCAAGCAATGGTTTTGAATTGAAAACCATATTTCAAAGAAGCAAGCAAGCAAAACAAAAGTCTATTTTGTAAAATAGGCCTAACTAAAAATCCCTAGTCTTAAGAAAAGCATACTCTACTTGAGTATTCCGTGAATAGCGCTTATGTGGGTGTTAGGATATCATACATGCATTTAGATTTGCCTGGTCGGGTAAACTTAGATCATGCATCATGCATTTAGCGAGATCATCGTGGCACGACTGGAGTATATAGGGTTGTGAGCCTAACTAAATTATGCGATGGACACCCGTGTCAATTCCACCATATTTAACGGAAGTGACGGGCCAAGGCCCTTCCTTAATTTGTGTGGATGAGGACCTGTGTCCTTCCACCGCACTACGATGCCCGTGCTCCCGGTTCACTAGGGTACAACAAGCAGGAAAGGTGTAATACCCCAAAATATACCCTAGCATCTTTCGACATATTTAGGGTATTTTGTGTTTAATTTGAATGTTTCCATGAGTTAAATGTTAAACATGGAAATGAGAGACCGGAATTTACAAGATTTAAGGACAATATGTAATTGTCCAAAAAGGATCAAAAGTCATAAGTTAAAAAAGATTGATGCCAATATAGAAATTTAATAAGTTAGAGATTCAAGGCAATTAGAGAAAAGATGGAATAGGAAATAATAACAGGAGTTAAAGGGGCTTAAGTGCAAAATGAGAAAGAAAAGCAAAATGAGTTTTTGACTTTGGCCGCACACCCTAAATAAACATGGATAAGAGAAGACCAAATTCAATTCCAAAAGAGAGGAGAACCGTAGAGAGGAGAGAAGAGGAAGGAGAGAAGAAGAAGAAGAGGAAGAGGAAGAGAAGAAGAAGAAAAGAAGCAAGAGAAGCTATGATAAAAAGGTATGGAACTCAGAACTGTATGATGAAGGTCTCAAACACTCGATTATACTCGCATTCATTTTCAAGCTCATGTTTTATTTATACTTACGTCGTAGTTTTTGTGGTTGGATACCTGATTCGGTGATTGGTGTGTATGTAGGTGAAATGGGTGCAAAAAGAAAAGCTTTTGAAGCAATTTTGGAGCAAACAGAGGCGTGCGCGTATGATTGGTCGACATCGCCGCGACGCCCTAACTTTGGCGACGCCCCCACGCCAGCGACGCCCCCATCGCTTGCGGACGCTCCCAACGCCGCCACGCTGGGTCAACAATATAAAGTCAACAAACGGTAACGCTGCAACGCCAACGTCATGACATTTAATGTCGCGACGCTGTAACCGCGACGCCGCGCGAGTTCTTCTCGCATTAAAGCAATGGAGGCGCAGATTTGAAGGCATCGGAAATGGTAAATGACCGTAAAATTAAATCGTAGCAGAGGACATCGATCTCAAGACTTAACCCGTGATTTGTATTCTTCTCTTTTTGTTTTGGTTATTAGACTCGATGTTTGGTGATATCACATATTGGTATTTTGGTCATTATGTTCTAGATCTATACCTAGGGTATCATTGAATCCCCTTGGCCACGTTTGAATGGATTAAAGTTTATTAATTTATATTATTCATTGAGTTATGATTCATTATAATCGCTTTTACATCTCATGAACTCAATATAATGTAATGTTTGGCCAAAGATTAGTATGATCATACTAGATCCGAGATTCGAGATGAGGATACCTAGGGATATGAGTAGAGTAAATTCTCCGGTTGATTCTGGGTGAACAGAGATACTTCGCATCCCGAAGGTGGCAATTAAGGCTAGAACATTTTAAGCATACTCGAGTACCGAGTTAGTAGAGATATTCCAATCTACTAGCGAACAGGCGATCACACCTCGAGAGAGGGTATCTCGTAAACAAGATCACCTTGCCATAAATAAATCATAACTGCATCGAATAATATCACCTTTAAGAAATAATCCATTGAAAGGCAGGGGAGACATGACCCTAGTCCCATCACATAGTAATTTTTTCGCATCGCTTGTTTATTTTACTTTCTTACATTAGTAACTTTATACACAATACATACATCCAGATAATATTTGAAAAGTAAATCAGAGTCAACTCCACCTATCCCCGAGGATCGACATCCGTACCATTGGTACACTCAGACATTCGGGGGCGACATAGCACTTGCGCATATATGCGTATATTTTATACAGTTCACGCTTTCAAATTCGCTGTTTTTGGCGCCAAGCAAATGGGATAGGTTTATAGTGATATAGAATAAAGCACTAGGGATATTACTGGAAATTTTTGTTTTTATTTGTTATTACAAGTGCTAGTAATTTGGTCTTGTTGTTTCGTGTGTGATTGCAGTTTAAATTTCAGTGAGTACATGCAACGACGAGATCAGTTGACCAACATCCGTTTGATTCCCCCGAGCCGTAAAGAACTTTTACACGTAACACGCAGAGAGAATGTATAGAACTAATAAATGTAAATTTAGCAACATGGATGACAGAACCATGTGATCTGGGGACCGAGCAAAAATGAGCCACAAAGAGGCCGAAATGGAATAATGAAGGAATCAAGCACCTGTGCCGTTTATACAGCCGATGATCCATACACAAAGAGTTAGGAGGAGTTTGTGACCCGCTTACTTCACTGCTCGTAGACAGTTTATCGACGACTAATTCATTCGTGCAAACAACTTCAACCGAAGTCAAGAATATTAAGGACAAGCCGTAACATCTATTTCATGGATTACCCCATGAGAACCCGAATATGCATTTGACCAACTTCCTTGAAGTCGCGATGACATCAAGGCAATGGGTTATCAAGAAGCTCTCGTGCTGAGATTGGTTCCCACTCATTACTAGGTGATAGAGCTTCAAGCATCACAACTACCACCCACCGTGATTCCATTACTCGTGGAACGATTTAGTGCGTAAATTCGACCAAGTTTTTCCTAATTATCGAAAAATTGCGGCAAATTTTGTGCAAGAGATCAATACTTTGGGCACCAGAGGAGAACTTGGCAGAGGCGGATAGATCCTGCACGAACTATCGAGAAAATGCCCACACCACCGATCGACCGTAGATGGGATGCGGTGTCCCCACTTTTTATAATGGTCTAAGGAATGCGACGAATGTTGATCGACGCTCGGGCCGGAGGAGCACTAATTTAAGAAAACCACACTAAGCTATGAAATCCTAGAAGATGCTGCAACCAATACAAATCGCTGGGCTCAGAGAGAGCGTGATTGTGCCGAAAACGCTGTGTAAGAGGTATCACATAAAGTGGCACGCTGGCCGTCTCAAGTAATATAAAGTGTACTAGTGTACGAGCATCGATCCACAGTGGAAAGATGAATTGACTACGTAGATTCTCGCTTCTTAGACAATATCTCGAATAAATGATTCTAAGAGAGAATTTACGCACTAACCTGTGAATTCAAGCTTATTGGTTTTGGTGAATTGATACGTGGGAGCCTAGGGTTAAATCTCTCCCTCACATTCGATGGATTATTCTCCTAAAGATGTTGTTATTCGATTGTTTATAACATATCAATGGCGCAGGTGATCTTGCCTACGATATCCTCTCGAGGTATATATTCGCCTATTTCGTGAATAGAATCGGTATATCTCTATCTCGACTCTGTGATTCAAATGCTTAATGTTTAACCTCAAACCACCTTCGTGTTCTCTAACATTCTATTACTCCGACCACAAAGGCTACTTCTATCGCATCCCCTCTCGAATTTCATCTCGAACTCGATCTTCAACAGAAGTGCATGTTAATATTGGCCAGATATTATCATAATTAACATAAGGTGTATAGAGTAGATGTGATAAATTAATAACAACTGAATAACATGAAAGATTAAATTCTAATCCATTGTCTCAGGATGTGGTTTGATGTAACCCTAGAAACGAAGCTTAGACATCATGAAAGAAAGAAACAAAATATGTAATGTGAAGAACATCCTCATGTGATCCAAAATAATCAAAACAATAATGAAAACCAATACAAAAGTCCAAGGAGATCCTTGAAGTCCGCGGTTGCGGTGCTCTCCAATTCGTGATCTCCGCCGCGACGTTTCTTCCATACCCCAAAACTCGAGCCCCCGCGATTAATGATGAGAGGCAGATTTTTTTCAGCCGCACGCCGCGGACGGTGACGCCGCGACGCAGACCGCTGACTGCAGATTTGCTGACCCCCACGCCGCGATTAGTGACGGTCAGCGACGTGAGACGTCGCGACGTGGCGCTGACTTTGCATGCTCCTTATATTTCTCCAAAATGGCTTCCAAAGTTGTTCTTTCACTACCGCCCGTGATTCCAAAACAAAACTAAATAAGGAATCTAACACTAAAATTATATAAATAATGCCAAATCAACATGAAAAATGCAAGACTGACGCGAGTATAATCCGAGTGTTTTAAGTACCATCACACTCCCCAACTTAATTTCGCTTGCCCTCAAGCAAGAACCGACTCTAAACAGACACACCCGACACTATGCAACTCACACTAAGACAAGAATGCCACGCTGAAAAATAGGATCAATTTGACTGATTCACATACCCATCGCTTTGCTCGATGCGTTCAATGAAGGCACACATACTTGACTTCTGACTCTCGACGAGGTATGTGAAATCGACTAGTGCATCCACCCCATAGTGTTCAATGGCCGCTCCCAAACCCATGTGCCTATGGAGACCCTCCGGCATTATGCCCGAGTTCGATAATTCCCAAACTTAAGTTCAACCCACCTATTAGGAAGAATCGAATTAGACAAGGATAGGAACGCACCCAATTATTCATGTCTACATATCTAGAATTTCCTATGTACCAAAACAAAATGGAAGAAGACCTAGTGCCAAGAAGTTTTAGCCAAGTGTTCCTATAGCGGGGATCCATTGGTGACTCCTACCGCTTGGTTAAGGGCACCTGTGCATTAAGTTCCCTTCAACTCCACTCCCGAACACCAACCAAACTCGAGAGGTCCAGGGTTGCGTGAATGATCCATCTTCGGGTCCCATGTAACTAGCAAGAAGTCAATGACTCCCGGCCGCCTTGGCTCGGCATTAGGGCTTGATAGGCCCTCAGATCGTGCCCTGGATTCCGATTGACAGATCCCGCTATTCTTATGCATAGCTCATTTTTATTTCTTTTTCTTTTTCTCTTTTTCTCATGTTTTGTATTTTTCTTTAGTCGGGGTCGATGGCAATCCTTTGTTTAGGTGTCCCATCTACTCAAATGGTTCACCCCTAGGTTGGTCGACTTAGTGCTGGTTCAGTACTTACATACTCCGATCGTCACTAGTGTGTGAGTGTGATAGAGTTTTGAGAATTGGCTCGACCACCCGACTGGTCTACTAGCCTTTTCACCTATTCAATCTTAATTACCGAGCATCAAACAAATGTATGACCGAACAAATCTATAGTGAACTCCAATCTAAAATCGATCTCACCTCAACATGGCACAACCGAACACACATAAAGTAATATCCAAAACATCAAATAAATCCAAATAATCAATCATCATATAATAGGCAGGGTGAGCACAACAACTCAAACAAATACTAACACTACCTATAACCGTATGCATACTAAAACAAACACAACCTAAATGCTGTAACAACTAATAATACTATAAACTACTAAAACTAAAACAACACAAATAAAGCAAAGTTGATAAACAAACATAGTATCCGAACAAAATACCCCCCAAACAAAAGATCCAGTGTCCCCATTGGTAAAATAAAAACATAGAGGGTAAGGACTTCAGATCACCGCGTGGCGTGGCGTGGGCTGCGGAAAGCCAGAGCCGCGCGAGCCGGCCTCGTATAGCCTCGCTTCTTCGTCAGAGAATGATGGCCTGATTACGCCGAATCGCGCCAAGATGTCGCAGACGCAGCGCCCCATAACCGGCAACGAGACTCGGTGCTCCCGGTCTCATCCTGCACGCGCCAAAACGTCAAAGGAGTGAGAGCACCGGTCCTCACATCGGGGGAAGGATCAGAGGGACGGCCGCTCGAGGTCGTGGAGCGGTGGAGGCCGCAGATTTAGGACCGGCCAATGTCCTCCCGGGTCACTCTGTGAATCCATAGCGAGCCCGATAGCTGCGGGAAGTCGCCTCGCCCGAGGGCTCATGGCCCGAGTCATAAACTCCTCAGTCATGGACACCAGTGTGTCCCGGCCGACCGATATGGTCTTACCGGGACAGCTGCCTCATCGCCGCTGGTAGCACCCCGCTTGCTTCGTACGTCAAGATCGGAAAGGGTGCCCTGGTACCATTTTCGTGATCCCTGGCTATGGAGGATGGCATCCTCGATAACCCGCCTAACGCCAAAATGGTATATCCCAGAAGATAAACCAGAGTCAGCAGGAGCACCGGCAACACTCCTGCACACACATTCGCCGCCGGCATAAGACGCCAAGTGATAGCGATGCCACACCTTAGGAATGTAGGCCAAATGCTTGGCCTTGAAATTTACTCGCGTGACTGCTGCCATTGATCTCGCCCACTCACCCCGACCTTGGTCAACACTTGATGACCTCATGGTAGCCGTGGTGCTCATGAGTCGATCAGCCGTGGGCCCTATGGGATATGCTCGAGGCCATAGTAGCCAGCTGATCGACCCCGCATCGAAGTCGAGCCAATACACCTCGCACCTCGAATCTTTTGAGGACGTGGAGGCGAGGTCATGTGAATCTCCGAACTACGCCATGGCAAATTTAGGCGAGGGGGTCAAGACAAAGCACGCCAACCTCGCCTCATAGTTTTGCTAAAAATCGCTTCTGGATGTGAAACTTCTTCCCACGAAGGATCGGTTTTGCAAATTATGCTAAACCGATCCACAGATCCGCGCTACAAAACTCGAGGCAGATCAATGTGGGAGCTCTGGGCCTCACGCCCTAACTCCGCTTTGGCAGTAACTTTTGCCGCTTGCCGCATCCTAAGTTAAACCAAATAACAAACACCTAATATGCACGATAAAAAAGAAATTAACTAAACACTACCTAAAGACTCAATCAAGACTCAAAAGAGGACTCAAAACCCTAATGAATCTAGTTAACCCGAAATGACCCCTAAAAGCACTTCTAGTTACCCAAAATACATAAAGAAACCCTAAAACGACTATACCTAGTTAGAATCGACACACAGCTGGGTGGAGAAGTTTACTATGGTCCAAAACCGGCCAATGTGGGTGACTTACAGAGGTCGGCGAGCAAAGAGAAGATCTCTTATCGGGTCCAAAGTTGAGCTCGCGTGTCAAGGCTAGGGTTTCGGGAGGAGATGGTGCGTGAAAGGCCAAAATGGCCTATTCTCGGGTTTAAAACCGGGCCCCCTACCGCTCGGGCGTGACGTGGCAGGGCCACGCCGCCGACGATTATAGAGTTTGATTTGGCGACACGCCAGCGACGCGTAGTGGCAACGCCGCTGACGCGCGTGCGGCAACGCCGCGACGCGGGCGCAGAGCATGTCAAATGACGTCGCGACGCGGAGATTCACGTCAGCGACGGATACGTATGGTGTGATCAAACGACGCCGCGACGCGTAAAATGGACGACGCGGAGAACCTACCGCCGACGTGACAGAGCCTTACAACTTGACGCCGCGACGCAGATAGGACGCCGACGCGGAAAAGTCCACGTCAGCGAGGTGAGAACCACGCCGCGACGCGACAGAAGTGCTAAAAATGACGCCGCCAGGGACGTGGGAGCCCACCGCGACGATGCAGAAGCGTTCCCCAAGAAATTTTCGATACATTATGCGTACCCCAATTTTTTCGAGAACTCCACGTGTGAATCCCATTCTGGCCATTGAACACAAGACCTACACCCACGTCCGGTCCCGCACTAAACCAACAAACAAAAACATCGATCATGAACACAACTAGAAACCAAAATTCATTTCGAAATTAACTTATAGAACTTAAAACTACAGACTTAAGAACACTCGGGTTGCCTCCCAAGAAGCTTATGTTTAATGTCATAGCTCGATCGACCTCAATCTCAAGGTGCGATATTCTTAGAAGAAAGTGGGAAATTTTTACGTCTCCTTTAGTACACCCCATGTTCAAGGTGGATGAAATACTGCTCATGCATTGGGCTCTCCTCGTTCGTCTTTTCTGCGGCACACAGCTTTTCCCCGGAATTATTCGCCTTGTCTGCAAAATCTCCGTGTAATGAAGTTCCGAGATATCTTCATTTGGATTACCGTCCGGATGTTTCATGGGTCGAAATACATGGAAAATGATCTCTTCTCCTCGACTCTCAATTTGAGTTCACCCGTGACATTGACATTTGAGCTTCTTCACGCTTTGAAGGCTACTGAGTATAATTGAATCGAGTCGCTTCTCCATGTCTAGAATGACGGGTTCACTTAAGAACGAATTACCAACTTTTACTAGGAAATTTTCGGACATAAATTTCGAGGATGTTGATAAGACCATCTCCAAGCTGTAAACTGATTGTGGTCGATTGCTCTCCCAACTTTAGCCTTTTTAAACATCGAGAGTGGCATCAAGTTGATGCTCGTCCCAAGTCACATAAGGTTTTTCCCGATACCCGATTCCCTAGAGAACGGTATAGCAAATTTGACTGCACTTTGAAAATGGGAAGCTCTTTGCAAGATGGCACTCGTATTCTCGCTAAGGCAATGGTCCCATACTTTCCACTTCTTCTTACTTGCCAAGATCTTTTCATGAATTTCACATAATCCTGGGCATGTTCTCCGGCCTCCAAAAGGGTATATATTAATATGTAGCTTCTGAAGACGCTAAGAAACTTTGCAAATTGCTTCTCTAACTTGCCTTTCTTCAACCTCTGAGGATACGGAATTGGTATGACAGGTTCATCTGTTTTTGTATGTTTCGTTGTTTCTTCCCTGACTTTATTATCTTTGACTGCTCTCGTATCTCGAGGTTGCTCATCTTGCATCGGGTCCTTTGGGATGCTTTGGTCTTGTCCTTTATTTTCGAGTTCTCGTATCACTGGTTGTGGCCCCAAGTTCTCCAATTCTCTTCCACTCCTTAGAGTGATGGCCTTACCCGATATTCTTTCCTTCTCCTCTAGGGTTTGACTGAATTGTAGCAAGAGGGCAGTTTGCCTTTACGTAAGTAAACACCATTTGCCCCATTTGTGCCTCAAGCTCCTTAAATTTGTCCTTGATTGTTCGCTGGGTTGCTAGCTCCAGCGCATGTTCGCCTTAAGTCTCATTCATAGGCAGCGGAATCACGAAGTTAACATCGTGTAGAGCTTGCTCTAAATCCGATATTTCGAGGGTGGTTCATTAGCTCGGTGATTATATGTTCCGATTGTTAGCCATCCATACCCTTAGTTGTTTGATTGTTGATTCGGATTATTCGCCATCCTTGTCCACGATTCGATTCTGGTAGCTAATACCCCATCACGGTCCTTCTTCAGCGATTGATTAAGTTAAACCTCGTCGTCGGTACCGCTGTAGGGTTCATGGTGACATTTCTACACTACTATCTTTGTCCTCCACGGAAATTCGCAACTCCCATGGAGTGGTCACGTATAGCATGTCTTTGTTCCTGCTTTGCCCTATTTAATTTGTTTAGTCGGTGAGCCACATAGATTTACCAGTTGTTAGGACTTCATTGTGCGTACCACCCGCCGTGTTCTTGGTGTAGCCTTCTCTCTAGGCGGTGATTAGTGTTGGTTGCGACATCTTCCTCTCTGCAGCAGTGCGTGGTTTCTTCATCAGATCCTCCTAGGCTGAGGCATCTATCATTGTTCGGGTTTATTTCTCGGACCATTGTAAAGGTAGGACATCCATCACGGTTGGTCGATGGGTGAGGACACTTCATGATAATTCATGGAGTTTTGTCCGTGCTTCACGCGGAGTTCTCCTCTAATTGACCGAGCATTGATCTCTTGCACCGGTTGTGCAATCTTCGAAGGTGGAAAGAACTGATCGAAACTTTTGTACCAATTCGTTTCCATGTAGTAATGGAATCAGTGGTGGCCAGTTGCTTGATGTTTAACTCCCCATCCCAGTGAGGTGGGAATACTTAGTAATCTTAGGGCTTCTTGATGACCAGTTGTATTTGATAGTATCGCAAACTTGAGGAAGTTAGTCAAATGCATGTCGGGTTCTCATGGGGTAGTCCATGGAACAATATGTTAAGCATTTGTATGCTGTGGCCCGACTTCAATTCCAAAATTGTTTGCTTGAATTGGCGACCGTCGGTGCATGCGACTTGTGGAGAGTAGAAACGAACTCATCTATGCGTACGGATCGTCCGGTTGTATGAATAGCCTAGGCGCTTGATTTCTAGTTCGGCTTCTCACGTAGTTCGGTTGTTCCACGCCAAATCTTGTTCTTGATGTTTTCCATGACTATTGGAGTTCTACTACATTGCATTCTCGATCTCGGCGCGTCGTACGAAGTCTTTGAATCGGATCACACAAGTGTTGATTAATTCGGTTTTTCTTTGTCGCATGTACTCCACTAAAACACATCTTTGTAGCCTTACATAATAACAAAACCCAATTACCGGTACTTGTAAAAATAACAAAAATAAAGAAAATTTGAATACTATCTATGTACTTACTACTCTATGCTCCAGTTTAAGCCTTTCCGCAGGCATCAAAGCAGCGGGCCAGCGCGGTGTGTAAGATGTACGCCTATGTGCGCAAGTGCACGCGTCGCCTCAAGTAATATAGTGTACTAGTGTACGAGTATCGATCCACAGGAAGATGAATTGACCTACGAAGTGCGCTTCTTAGACAATATCTGAATAAATGATTCCTAAGAGAAATTTACGTACTAGCGTAACTAAGATATTGGTTTTGGTGAATTGATAATGTGGGAGCCTGGGGTTAAATCTCCCATGTCACATTCGATAGATTATTCTCTAAAGATGTTGTTATTCCGATTGTTTATAACATATCGATAGCGAGGTGATCTTGCCTACGAGATATCCTACTCTCGAGGTATATTCGCTTTATTTAAGTGAATAGATAGAGTATATCTCTATCTCGACTGGTATTGAAATGCTTAATGTTCAACCCGAACCACCTTCGGGTTCGAATATCTCTATTACCCGAATCGGCTAAAGGCTACTCTACCCCGGATCTGAATACCCTCATCTCTCGGATCTCGAGGATCTTGAGTGTAAGTATGTTAATATTGGCGGATATTATCATATAATTAACATGCAGGTATAGAGGATGTGATAAATTAACAACAATTGATTAACATGAAGGTTAAATTCTAATCCATTATCTGTGACGGGGTTTTGATCTCCAACCTAGAAGCAGGATTTAGAACATCGCCAGAAAGAAAGCAAAATATGTAATGTGAAGAACATCCTCATGTGATCAAAAAAATAATCAAACAATAATGAAAAACCAATACAAAAGTCAAGGAGTCCTTGAAATCACGTATTCTGGGTTCTCCAATTCATTATCTCGGCATACGTTCTTCCATACCCCAAAATCAGGAGCCCCTGCGCATTTAATGATGAGAGGCAGATTTTTTGAGCTATTGTCGCGACGTGGTGTGTCATAGCGTGGTGGCGTCAGCTGACGTGGTGGCGGTTGATACGCTGACCCACGTCGTGACTTGGTGACGTCGCGGCGGTAGAGCGTCAGCGGCGTGGTGACTTCCTTGCATGCTCCTCATTTCTCCAAAATGGCTTCCAGAAGTTGTTCTTTTCGCCTCATCATGCCTGCATTCCAAAACAAAACTAAATAAGGAATCTAACACTAAAATTATATAAATAATGCCAAATCAACATGAAAATGCAAGGCTTGTAGTATAATCGAGTGTTTAAGTACTCTGAAGGCTACACCGATAAGCGGTAGGTGTGTGAGGTTCTTAACAATGCGGTTAATCGTAACCACCGGTGACTAAGCAGTTAAATAGACGACAAGGAGCGAGTGAATGCCCTCTGAGCTTGACCCGTAGGAGTTGTGCGAATTACGTGGGGCTGACACACCGGCCGCAGTGTCGGTCGAAACCAAAGCGGTGACGAGGCCCGGTACATGTCAAGGTTCAGCGAGGAATCAATCACGTGACAAGACGGGTATGAAACAATTATCAAAATCAAAATCAAGGCGAGGTGGCGTAATAGCGAGTCGAGAACAATCGGAGACAATCGAGGTATGGATGGGAGAATGTCGAACAATATGCCATCGAACGAGTTAGTGAACCACCTCCTGAGAAAAGTGGACCCAGAACAAAGCGCACACGAGATCTTGACCTCCACTCTGCTTTCTGAATGAGACCAAAGAATATGCGTGACGACCAGGTTGAACAATCAAGCGACCTGGTGAGAAGTTTGGAAGTGAATGCGATTGAATGGCGAACTTATTGACAGAAAGGCAACCAGGTTCTTTACCAAGCAATTCAGAAGTAAACCTGAGAAGAGATGGGAATGAACATGTCAAAGCGGTCTGCTGAGAAGTGGTAAAGAAGTGGAGACCAAGGGCAATCCCCAGTTATAGAGGAGGTGGGGCGAAATTCATCCGGCAGATTCGGCATGATGATGCGAGATAGGAACAACCTCGGGAGCTTGGTCGCGAGGAAACCTCTTGAAGCAAAAGACAACCCACCAATTCCATATCCACAACGCTTAAAGAAGCATAAGCTGGAAAAATAGTTCACTAAATTCATGGAGGTGTTCAAAAAGTTACACATCAATATCCCATTTACTGATGCCTTGGAGCAAATGCCCAGCTATGTGAAATTTATGAAAAACATTACGTCTCGAGAAGAGAAGATTGGCTGATTTAGCTTGATTAACTTAAGCGGGAATGTAGTGCATACTTCGGAGGAAGGTACGCACTTAAGTAAAGACCCGAGGCCGGTTCACTATCCAGCCACACCATTGGAAATCTTTATCTTTGAGAAGGCTCTTTGTGATTTGGGTGCCGGCTATTAATCTCATGCCCTTATCCATTTTAAGCGTTTGGGATTAGAGTGAGGCCCGCCTTCTGATCACACTTCAGTTGGCAGCGGATCTTTGAAGCATAGGAGGGAGTAATAGAAGATGTCTTGGTAAGGTTAATAGTTTATCTTCCCGGCCGATTTCATTGTATTAGATATGGAAGAAGATAAAATACCCATAATCTTGGGTAGACCATTTCTTGCAACTGGCAGGGCAATGATTGATGTTCAGAGGGGAGAATTGAAATTGAGAGTGCAGGACGACGAGGTCAAGTTCAAGCTGTTTGGTATGAGACATCAGGCATAGAGTGATACTTGCTTCATGGCGAGATAGTAGAGGCTATAGTGTCTAGCCAAAGTGGTCTCACTGACCCTTTGGAGGCTAGCCTAGTGGAGAATGATTCTGAGAATATGAGCGAAGAGGCAGAGGAATATGTTAAATGGATGGACTCCTTCGGACCCAATAGGAGGAAATACTTTGAATCTCTAGGTGAAGGAGCTAAAACGCCAATGCCATCGATTAGAACCTTTTAAAGATGAACAAAACCCCTACCTAGCCATTTAAAGTATGCATACCTTGGGGTAGCATCTACTTTACCGATGATCATCTCGGCATCCTTGGCCGAGATTAGGAGGAGGATTATTGAGGTCACTTGAGACCATAAAAATGCGCTTGGATGGTCTCACAGCGGGTTAAGGAAGGATTCGCCCTTCCATGTGCGTACATCGTATTTTGCTTTCGAAGATAGGCATAAACCGTTAGGAAGCAGAGGAGAGTTGAATCCAAACGATAGAAAGAGTAGTCGAAAGGAGGCTGTTAATCATTTCGAATCTTGCAGGGTAATTTATCCTATTTCGGACAGTGCATGGGTTAGTCGGTTCAAGTGAGTACCGAAGAAAAGGAACAAGCGGTCGCCGTAGAGCAACATATTACGCCTTCTCGAGCGATCCTTGGGTGGAGAATTTGTATTGATTAGAGGCCCAGATAAAGCCACTTTCGAAAGATCATTTCCATTGCCATTTCTAGATCGGATCTTTGGATCGATTAACGATCCTTGAATACTATTGCTTTCTTGATGGATACTCCGGATACAATCAAATCGCTATAGCCCCGGAAGATCAGGAGAAGACGACATTCACATGTCCCTATGGGACATTCGCATTCAGGCGGATGCCCTTTGGACTGTGCAATGCCGGGCACATTTCAACAATGTATGATGGCCATTTTCTCCGACATGGTTAAGAAGACAATCGAAATCTTCATGGATGATTTTTCGGTGTTGGGTAATTCATTTGACAACTGTCTGGAGAATTTGAGATCAGTCTTGATAAGATGTGAAGAGACCAACTTAGTACTCAATTGGGAGAAGTGCCATTTTATGGTACAAGAGGGTATTGTACTCGGTCATCGGATTTCAGCAAGAGGAATAGAGGTGGACAGAGCAAAGATTGAAGCAATTGAAAAACTACCTCCACCCTCGTAGTAAAAAGGATCATAGTTTTTTAGGCGCTGGATTCTATAGGCGTTTCACCACATCAGACGTCTCTCAAGTGCTAAGCGGGTTGTCTAATCTTTTTAGTCGAGGATCCCCTTTGAGTTTAGTCGCGGTGTTTGCATGCATTTTTCAGTGTTGAAGGATAAATGATCTCCGGCTCTATTGTCGTGGCTCGATTGGTCCTTTCCTTTTAGACATGTGCGGCTCAGCGATTTGCGATTGGGGGCGGTGTTAGGCGAAACTTGAGAGAAAATTTTTCGGGTGATTTATTATACAGAGAAGAACCTTAAATGATGCTCAGTTGAATTATGCCCTCTGGAAAACTTTTGGCTATTGTTTTTGCTTTTTATGAGTGGGCCTTATTTGATTGGCAGTGAGGTGGTGGTCCCTGCCCGACCATTACGCCATTAAATACTTGATGACCAAAAGACGCCAAACCTCGATTACTCGGTGGGTTCTTTTTGCTGCAGAATTTGATGTTGAGATTAAAGACAGAAGGGCCTTGCCCGAGGCCTAGTGGCAGATCATCTTTCACGATTGGAGGGGGCAAGCGATGATATTCAAGTGAATGATGACTTTCTAGATGAGCGAATCCTAGCTATTGAAGACAAGAAGGTAGTTCCATGGTTTCGCGATTCACGTGAATTATTTGTAGTAGCGAGTAGTCCCTCGAATTTAACTATCGAGAAAAAGGTTTTTTCGCACATGCGAAACACTACTATTGGGAGCCAATTCTTCTGAACCATCTTGTCAGGTGATAGGAGATGTGTGCCCGAAGATAGAAATGAGCAATTATCTTGAACCCTTGCCCTCTCTATCATGTGGTGGACATTTTGGTGTAAGAAGCTGCCGTAAGGTACTTCAATCAGGGCTTTCTTAGCTACCTTATTCAAATATGCTCATCATTTTAAATGCCCTGTGACAAATGTCAAAGAATGGGCGGTATTTCCTAGAAAGACGAACCACCCATGAACCCCATTACGGAAGTAGAGCTATTTGACTTATGGGATGGATTTCATGTGGGACCATTTCCCCTCATCTTACAACGGCTTCGTACATTACGCTGCGATGAACTATGTATCGAAGTGGGTGGGAAGCAATTAGACCAGCATGCTTGATGCAGTCGTGGCTCAATTTCTTAAACCTTGTATTCTCCCGGTGGAACCCCTCGAGCGCGATCACGGATAATGGTACTCATTTCTCTGATAAGGTAATTGATGAGTTTGCGAGTATGGGGTGCGTCATGTACATCTCTTGCATATCACCTACAGTCAGATAAGAGGCGGCAGAGGTGTCAAATGGAGGAAATTAAGGCTATTTTAGAAGGCAGGTTAATAATTCGGAGAGAAAGTTGGTCCTAAAAGATCGAAGATGCACTGCAGGCGTCTCCACGCTTTAAAATTCCTTTGGGTATGTCACCTTTGAACTTGTGTATGTGAAGCATGCCATCTTCCGGTAGAGTGGAGCATCGAACTCTTGGTCAACTACGGCGATTGAATATGGATAGTACTAGCGGTGAGAAGCGTGCTAAGCTCGATGAACTAGGCGAATTCGGGAATGAAGCGTATCGCGTGTATTGCAGAAAGACAAAAGCTGACCACGATAAACACATTACCGGGAAGGAATTCGGCGGGAATGACCGATTATTATTTAATTCCCGTCTAAAACTCTTTCGGAAAATTGAAGTCTAGATGGTCGGGCCTTCCACGGTGACGAGGTCTTGCACATGGCGGGCAATACATCCTGAGAAGGGCACATTCCACGATCCGCTTCGCGTGGTTGAGCGTATTTGAGCGATTTCCATGCGTATAAGCGGATCCAATTTCACTGGCCATTATCGGATAAAGTGCGATAAGAGATCGCCGACTCCGGGTCCCCAGAGCATTTTGAAGATTGACGGTCGAGCTAACGCGGCGTTAACTATAGTGCTTCTTGGGAGGCAACCCGAGTTTATTTCATACGAATTTTCATTTTTTGTCTTCCAGTTTTGTCATTTTACGCTAGAAGTTAGGTTGGTTTCTTTTGTCTTTATCGTGTTGAGATCAGTTACTTTGTGGTTGTTTGCACCGAGGACTGCGCAGTCTTTGGGAGGATCCGTTTGTGTATCGATGCAGAAAAAGTCCAAGAGAGTCAGTGCATGAGGGGGTTCCCTTTAATCTTAGGCCGTTGGTGGCAGATTTTTGGCGCATTTCAAGCCTTCTACGCCCGCGCGTCGCGGCGTTTAAACTCAACGTGTGACGTCGAGTTTACCCTTCTCTGGAGCGTCGCGGCGGTTTATATCCCAGCGTCGCGGCGTTATTTCACCATCCTCTGTAGCGTCGCTGACGTTGATATCCGTTGGCGTTGGTGTACAATCCTCGGGCGTGGCGGCGTTGATGACGTCGCGCGTCGACGGGCCTCTAGAGCGTCGCGGCGTGGTATGGAGCGTCCGCGGCGTTGGTTTTGAAGCGGTCTGCGGGCGTCGCGGCGTTGCCCAGCTAGCGATCGCGGCGTTAGCAAATATCCTCTGGAGCGTGTGACGTTGCCCGACGTCGCGGCGTTGCCATTTAAGACTGAAAACCCCTTCATTTGTTGTTCTTACCCTACCCCAGTTTTGCTGAACCACAACCTCCACATCAAGCCACTCAGGCCCTTGCGAATCCCTTCACGGTGGGATCGAGTGTTTTGCATTCGACACCATCTCGACACCGCCACACACATGCACATTCTCACCATCCCACACCCGAAATGATATCTGGGCTTACACCTTCTCCATATCTGTAGGTGTCCCACTCCTTCCGTCCGTCATCCTCCTTGGGTCCTAGTTTGGAATTAGTTTAGGGTGGTTGAGTGTGTCCCGATCCTTGGGCGGTGTCTGTTTGTTGATTGGCTCCTTTGGCCTTAGGGTGTATGGTACCTTGTAGGTGTTCGACATATTGCCTAACTTGACTAGGGGTACCAACTTAGTACCTTCGAGGTTCATTGCCCTTCTAGGAGCTCTGGAGTCGTTTACCTATGTGCGGGAAAGGCAGAAGTTGCCTACAGCGAGGTCGGGCGGTGGTCGACTGTTGAATCTCCCGCACGGTTCGTGAATGAGGTGCCGGCCGTCGATTCGGCCTGCCCCATGAAGCGGATTCGTTCATTAAGGAAAGGGTTTCCACCACCACGATGATTTTTCCTTGAGAAGGTGCGGCTAAGGGATGCGCGAGCACTTTGCCAGCACCTCATCAGCTCGATGAGTGTGGTGCGAAAATTTCGCCAATCTCGCCTCCGTCGTCGAAGGTTTGAGTGAGGGTGTTTGGTGTAGACCGGTCACGGGTCGATCAATCACTTTTATGATCTTGCCCATGTTCCCTCGGAGCCGTTTGATCGGCTCTACGAGCACCCTGACTACCCCGAGATCATTCGGGTGTTGACTAATGGCCGGGGTGAGTGGAAAATCAATAGTGAGGGCCATGTAGTCCACTTGAGCCCGAGCGCTGGCACATATCCGAAGGTCGGCATCACTTCATCACGTCGCGTCTTATTCCGACGACGAACGTGTGTGAAGTGACAGCCAAGCGTGCCCTGCTCAACTATGCCATCATACAGGATATACCTTTTGATGTTGGGCAGGTTATAGAGGATGCTATCCTCCATAACCGGGACGCTAAGATGAATTTGGGGCACCCCTTCCTCATTTTCGGCTTATGCAAACGAGCCGGGGTGCCCCTCGATGACGCTGGCGTGGCACACCTATCAAGGCCACTTATCAGTTAAGAGATAAGTGGGGTGTGCCGACACAGGGGTCTACGACTCCGGCCGCAGGCCCTCGGGCGGGACGAGCTTCGCGACTATCGAGGCTCGTTTTGAGACTCCCCAGGCGATCCCCGAGGGGACATTAGCCGATCCTCGTCTCATCATCGCCTACCCGCAGCTGACCGCGAAGCGGCTCCTCGGTCGCCCCGACCTCGGGGCCGGTGCTCTCACTTGCGGCGCTTTGATGCGTGCGGGGCGAGACCGAAACCAGAGTCACTCCTCATAGGACATGGAGGCGCCCGAGCTAATATCTCTGCGGACCGGTGTTGGCAATCGAGGCCCTTATTCTTGGCGAGGCGATCCCTTCAGGCCCAGCTTGCTCAGCTTCTCACCCACCTGCCGCCACCGCCACCGCCACCACCGCAGTGATCACCAGGGGAGTTCTCTTCACCCTTTATTGGTATTTTCTTGCCAGTGAGGAGACTGGATATTTTGTTTGGGGGGTGTGAGTGGTGGTTAGATTAGTTTAGTATTGTTTTGATTTTCATATTTATGTGGTAGTTTTGTTTCGTTACAGCATGATAGTTTGTGTTTCCGTTTAGTTTCAGTTTACTTTTTCATTTTAAATTGATGAGTCATGTGTTAAATTTCTGTTTGTGTTTGTGTTAGGTCGTTTCTATATGTAGTAGTTTCATGTGTAGGTAGGATGTGTATGTGTGCCATGTTGAGAGTCGAAGATCACTTTTGGACCGAATCAACTATTGACATGGTAGAACGTATGCATATGATGTTCGATGTTCAGTAATTAGGTTGAATAGGTGGGGAGGCTCAGTGAACCACTTCCGGGTAGTCAAGAAACTAATTTTCAAGGAGCCTACCACACTCACACACTAATGACCTTCAGGGTATGCAGGGCGAGACCAACTGCAAAGTTCAACAAACCTTAGGAGTCTCTAAATACCAAAGAGATGGGACACACGTGAATAAAGGATTGCCTTCGAGCCACACAAATAAAACAATAGAAAAGTGAAGACAAAGAAAAAAAAAAATATATATATATATATAGGCTTGTAAGATTAGAATAAATTAGAACTGTCGAATCCGGGACACGGAGTCAGGGGCCTTTCAAGCCTAATGCCACTGAGCCAGTGGCGGAGTCATTGACTTCAGCGTAAGATTCTACGGGGACGGAAGATCGTCTCACGACAGGGCCCTTAGGTTTAGTTAATTGTTCGGGGTGAAGTTCGAGGGAACGAGATGCCCGGTGCCCTTAACCAACTGGTGGGGAGTCCTGCGGTGATCCTTCACAAGAACACTTAGCATGAACTTACGGGCACTGGTTTTGTTATTTGTTATAAGTAGGTGCGGTTGGGAATGAAAGCAGATTGTGTTCTATCCTTTCGTAGTTAGTTTTTCCCGACTAGGCAAGTTGAGCTCAAGTTTGCCAGAGTGTCGGAACCTAAGTATACACTAGAGGTCATTTATTCGACGCATATAGGGTCCTTGGGAAAGGTTATTGAATACCTTGGAGGTTAAGGCATTAGTCACTTTTACCTATTTCAACCTAATTCTTCCGAAAGTCGAACACCTGTGTGTATCATGTGAACTTCGAACAAAATGGCAGTAGTGTGAGTCGGTCCAATTTGATCTCCTACTTATCGGCATGTGCATCACTATCTTAGTGTTAGACTCTAGTCTGTAGGGTGTGTTTCCTGTTTAGAGTCCATTCTTGCTTGGGGACAAGCAAGAAGCTAAGTTTGGGGGTGTGATGAGTGTCTCAAACACTCAGATTATACCCGCGTCGGTCTTTCGTTTTCATGTTTTATTTATACTTAATGTCGTAGTTTTTGTGGTTGGATACCTGATTTGGTGATTGGTGTGTATGCAGGTGAAAAGGGTGCAAAAAGGATAGCTTTTGAAGCAAATTTGGAGCGGCGGGAGAGCGGTCTGAAGGATGGGTGACAAGTCGCGGCGATCGACGTCGCCCGGCGTCCTACCCGTCGTGGCGTCCCAAGCGTCGCGGCGTTAGGTCAACAATATAAAGTCAACAAGCGGTAGCGTCGCGACGCCTCAAGCGTCGCGCGGCGTCGGTCACGAGGATACCTTTCGCGTTCGAGCAAATGGGTAGTTTGGAAGGCATCGGGGAATGAATGCGAATCGATGATGAAATCGGAAGCGGGGAGTGACATCGATCTCGAAGACGAACCCGTGATTTGTATTTTCCTTTGTTTTGGTTATTAGACTTTGATGTTTATGATGATATCACATATTGGTATTTTCTTGGTCGTATGTTTCTAGATCTATACCTAGGGTATTGTTAGACCATCACGTTTGAATGGATTAAAAGTTTATTAATTTATATTATTCATTGAGTTATGATTCATTATAATCTGATTTACATCTGTGGATCAATTACATGGTAATGTTTGGCCAGCATTAGTATGATCATACTAGAGATCGAGATTCGAGAGATGAGGATACCTAGGGATGAGTAGAGCAGCCTCTGGTTGATTCGGTAAATAGAGATATTCCGATCCCGAAGGTGGCAATTAAAGGTTAGGACATTTAAGCATTTCGGAGTACCGAGTTGGGGTAGAGATAGACTCAATTCTACTAGCGAAATAGGCGAATACACCTCGAGAGGTATCTCTTAAATAAGATCACCTTGCCATAAATACGTCATAACCGAGATGAATAATATCACCTTTAAATAATCCATTGAAATTAGCGGGGGAGACATGACCTAGTCCCCATCACTGGCTCATTCTTCAGTTAGTTTGTTTATTTTACTTTCAGACATTAGTAACTTTATACACAATACATACATTCAGATAATATTTGAAAAGTAAATCTCTGTAGTCAACTCACCTATCCCCGAGGATCGATATCCGTACCATTGGTACACTGTATTACTTGGGGCGACGCGTGCACTTGCGCACATAGGCGTACATTTTATACACCACGTTTTCAGCCTGTCAGTATGGATTCTATTATGGATCATATGGATTTTGTATGGGATTCTAGAAAAGTTTAGGAGTTCCAAATCTAGGGTTTGTTAGGATTTCATCCTAACCAAAGATGTATTGATATTAGGATTGAGTAGGCAAGTATGAGTACAGATAGTTATAGAGAATCCTCTTTAAATTTGGATTCATGGGTTAATTGAGAGTAATTGAGTTAGGGTTTAGAACCAAACCCTAATAACTAATCATCATATTTGGTTTGAGTATGGGTCATAACCCATATTAGAATAGTTTGGGATAAATTCATGGAAAAGTTTTGAAGAAAGATAGGTAATGAAAGACGAATTGAGTAAAATTGAGATTATAAGATGAATTTGGTGTTTTGAGGTGTAAGATAAGTATAGAGTTGAATTGGGTAGAAAAATATGGAAAAAGTGCAGAAAAGCCCACATTCTGGGAAAAATTCAAACACATGTACCGGTACAGGTAAGAGGTGTACCGGTACATGTAGTGCCCTGTTTTTCTGTTTCAACCAGGTTTCGTATTTTAGCCATAACTTGCTCATTTCTAATCCGATTTGAGTGATTCAAGTTTCTGGTTAAAATAGACTTCAAGGAGAACCAAACATCCTCAAATAGGTACCTTAAAATTCTGCTTCTAAGTGGCCCAGAAATTCTATAAAGTGGAACCATGTGCAAATAAGTCTGCCGATTTTGCTCATAGAGTAGTCCGGGTTGTTTCGGACGTATCTTGAATTTCGGTGCTCCGATTTGGGTGATTCCAGTTGGAGGAGAACCCTTAGCACCTTAGATTTAAAGGAGTACAAAGAACCAGTGTCAAATATGGAGAGTAGGCACTGGAAAATGAATATTACAAACTGTCCCTCGGGTAAAATCGGTAAACCGACTAGTTGACATGAAAATGTCATAACTTTAGTTTGGATGCTTCAATTGGAATGATTCCAATTTCTGAGTAAAGTAGATTCATAAAGGAATAAGAATATATGAATGATGTGTGAATACATAGACATCATACTGTATAAGTATATGAAATGCCATATGGAATAGGCAAACATGAACATGAACACGAGAATGTGATAAGTAGAACTTATGGATCTTTGGAGTTTGGTATGGATTCTTGTATGGAATTTGTAAGGATCCTTGGTTTTATATAGAATATGTGTGGAGTTATAGGATTTGTACCTTGGTATAGGGTTCTTCCCTCTTTGATTTGTGGTTTTGGTTTTGTGTATGGAACTTGGTATAGCTTTGTATGGACTTTGTTAGAGTTTAGTATGGTTTGAGTATAGAAATTAGAATTTATGTATGATTTGTATGGATGGTTATGGGTTAGTGTGAAATTGTGGACTTTTATATGGAATCCCTCGTTAAGCTAAGATTTGAGGTGTTAAGTGAAATTACTTGTTAGGAGTATGGAGATGTTCCTTTGTGGATGGATTGTAGAATTAGTATGGATATGGAAGTTTGGTTTATTCCTACTTTTGGGGTGATTTGGGGATTGATTGTAGGATGGTTTTATGCCGTGTGTTTGGCATGTTTAATACCATATTGAGCTTATAATAAGTCCGAAAATGACAAAAGACAGTAGCTGCTGCTGCTATTGCAGGTGCTGCAAGTTGCTGATTTTCTTCACGGCTTGCAACTTGCATAACTCCTTCGTTAGGACTTCGTTTTGGGTGTTCTAGGACTCTATGGAAAGCCCTTTGAGTATAGAATCCATCCATATATAGCTTGATACAATATTGAGCTTATAATAAGTCCGAAAATGACAAAAAAAGATAGTGGCTGCTGCTGCTGTGCAGGTGCTGCAAGTTGCTGATTTTCTTCACGGCTTGCAACTTGCATAACTCCTTCGTTAGGACTCCGTTTTGGGTGTTCTAGGACTCTATGGAAAGCCCTTTGAGTCTAGAATCCATCAATATATATCTTGATACAATCTTGAGCTTGCAATGAGTCCGAAATGACAAAAGACAGTAGCTGCTGCTGCTATTGCAGGTAGCGTGTTGCTGATTTTCTCTTCATGGCTTGCAATTTGCATAACTCTTCGTTAGACTCCGCTTTGGGTGTTCTTGGACTCTATGGAAAGCCCTTTGAGTCTAGAATCCATCCAGAGTAGATATCTTGATACAATATTGAGCCTATAATACACCTGAAATGACAAAAGACAGCAGCTGCCGCTACTTCAGGTGCTGCAATTTTCTGATTTTCTTTCACGCTTGGTAATTTGCATAACTCCTTCGTTAGGGTCTCCGTCTTTTGGGGTGTTCTTGAACTCTATGGAACCTTTGAGTTTAGAATCCATCCATATAGCTTGACACAATATTGAGCTTTTCATAATACACCTGAAATGACAAAATATAGTAGCTAAGCTGCTGCTACTGCAGGTGCTGCACCGGTTGATTTTTCTTCTATGGCTTTCTGCAATTTGCATAACTCCTTCAATAGGACTCCGTTTTGGGGTGTTCTTGACCTATGAGCTCTTGAGTCTAGAATCCATCCACATATATAAAGGATACAAAGGTTTGATCTTATAATACACCCAAATGACAAAAGACAGTAGCTAAGGCAAGCTGCAGGTGCTGCAAGTTGCTGATTTTCTTCAGTGGCTTAAAATTTGCATAACCTATAGACTCAAGTATGGTATTCTGGATTCATGAGCTCATCGAGCCTGAATCCAACTACATCTTGTCTGAAAATTGAATTGTACTTTGAGTGTACTAATCGTGCCAAGGAAGTAATTGAATATATGGTAAGAAAGGGATGTGGATATAAACAAGAAAGAAGTAATACATGTAGATTTGATATATAAAGGAGATATATAAGAAAAGTACCGCAGGTATCAAAGGAAGAGTCTCTGTTCTGTACTCCTAATGAGATAGGACAAATTCCATAAGAACAAGAAAACATACAAGTATAGGAATGAGAGGGGAGAGGGCCAAGGCAGATATGATAGTCCGACAAAGCATGGAAGATATAAGTTAACAAGATATAAGATATGTTGCGCAGAGAGACATGATATGAATATAAGAGGTATGATTGTCAAGGTTATAAACGGATTAGATGGAACATGATAGGAACACATGAATGAGTAAAAGAATACATGATAGAAATATAGCACATGGTCAGCTAAATCATGATAGAAACGTAAGATAAAGGATATGATGCATAAATGATATAAAGGGATATGAATAGATAAAGATATATATATGAATATATGAATATAAGAGGTATAGATGCATTCATGATATATGATAGGATTACATATATGATTCACATTAAAACTAATGATAGAAAAAGATATGAACATACGATTGTAAAAGAAATATGAGAACAATAGTACTAAACTAAGAAATATGTGAAGAAATTATGCATTTAAATAATATTAACAGATATTCATCAAAGATACATGATAACAACAATTATTCAAGTAGATGAGATATGCAATGTAAAATGTAATAAAATGGATTGTCCGTT
This sequence comes from Tetrastigma voinierianum, assembly GCA_016808115.1. Taxonomy (NCBI): domain Eukaryota; kingdom Viridiplantae; phylum Streptophyta; class Magnoliopsida; order Vitales; family Vitaceae; genus Tetrastigma; species Tetrastigma voinierianum. Next base: position 33,074 of record JAEQBH010003276.1, read on the forward strand.
TAGAACCTGTAGAGGGATGATTGCATGTTTATTAGGAAATAAATAAGTTCATGTTATACTGATCATTGGCCCTGCTTTACACATAAATACTTTCTGCCCTTATAGATGGTCATTTTTCTCGCATAATGATAATAAATACTGGGTTCTTATAGACCAATGCTTTACATAAGGAAGTATGGGGCGCTTCGCCTCTTAGTTTACTTCTTATCTACTTTTAAGGTTTATACATATGAAACATAAACAAATGATTTACATATGACATGTGAAAAGATATTATATGATCTGAGAAGCATAGCACTGCTATGTGATGATAAGTTTTGTAACATGAGATTATACGATCTGACATGATATATAAAAATGTATAAAAGTTAATATGAATATGATATGGAGTACAAAGTAATCGTATAATAAAAGATATGAACAAGTACAGCAGAGCATGAAAGGGAAAGTACAGGAAAAGTATACGTAAAATAATATATGAAAATATACATGGAATAAAGATAGCAAACAAGAGCATGAATATTAAAGATAAGATAACAGAGGCGATACGCATACAGAAAATAAAACATAACAACTGATATAGTATATAACCATGAAAGTAATATATGCATACGAATATGACATACGCACAGGATATGTAATGATGAACCATTAGAAAGAGAATAGATCAAACATAAAAATAGGAATAAGAAATAATGATATGAAGGTTATATGTCAAACGCTGTTAAGGATAGAAGTGTACGTTATATGAAAAAATGATAAGATATGTATTTGCTGGACTGATCAGAAGTACGTCGTCCTCAGATATGTTTCCCACTGCTTGTGTTTAGCATCGGTTTAATACGTGTAGTCTGAAGCGGAAGACCAAGGATAGAGGACAAGTGTAACACCCAAACATTTTTTTTAAATAATGATTTTTCATGGAATTTAAGTTTTAGGTGTTTTAAGGTCCATCATGAATTTATAATAATTTTTAGGAATTTTTCTCAATTAAATGAAAAGACGTTATGAAAATAATTCAAATAGTAATTAATTAATTACCTTAATGAAAAAGCGTTATGAAAATAATGGTAATTCAAATAGTAATTAATTAATTACCTTAATGAAAGAGCGTTATGAAAATAATAATGGTAATTCAATTAGTAATGGAATTAATTAATTTAATGAAAAGGGAATTAAAAAGGTAATTTTCCTAATAGATACCCTAGTATAAATTGGAATAAGAGAAGGAAATCCTTTCTATTCTTCTTTGGAGTTTCTCTCGGGGTGGTAGAATTTCAGAGGACGTACGGCTTTCGGATCTAGGGTTTGAAGAACAAATTTCTCTAGGAGAAATATTTCATTGAGGGGAAGCAGGACTAAGCATCGCCAGTCTCAATGAAGAAGTTAGCGGGGAAGGCTCACACGTTCGAGGGGTGAATAGCCTAGGCGAGCTGGACTAATAGGGAGGTGAGTAAATTTATATCATCGTACTTACACCTTGAAATGTATAAGCGGTGTTTTCATTGTTGCTTGATCGTAGTAATTGACTATGATTAAGACCCTTATTCTTGAGCACTCATTAAATTGAAATTGTCATATGCCAAAAGTCACGTGTCACGTGAATATTCATGCGAGGCACGGTCGGCTAACTCTTATTTGTATTTGGTGTTATCTCTTGTTTCACTTGCAATGAAAGGTGCGGTCGGTGTAACTATGTCGTTAATGTCATTTGATGGTATGAATCACAGAAGCCTAAGCTGGTGGGGGTGTCGGTATGTGCACATGGTACCCTACGGTGCGGAGCCAAAGCCGGTGCCTTCCTAGAAAGGTGGTAAAACTCTGGCGTGAGGCCGGCCCGTTCTCACGGATCTTTGTGAAAAGTTTGGAATGTCACGGAATCCGGTATAAAGTTAAAAAGGAATGTCACGGATTCGGTATAAAGTTAAAAGGAATGTACGGATTCGAGTATAAAGTTAAAAAGGAATGTACAGTTCTAAATGGCCAAACCTAGCATTACGTGTTTCAAACCTCTAAATCTCTTTTTGATATTGTTGTTCATATTAAGATTTATTTGTTGCATAACCTATGAATGGTGATTTATTGTTTGAGCATATGCATCCTTGTGGCGGCCTTGAGTACCTAGCCTCTGAGAAGTATGGTGATATCTTTACTCACGAGTTATCTCACCCTAGTTGATTTCCTCCTTTTCGGGAGTAGACGGAGAAGGAGAATCGAGACATTTCTTAACCACTTGGATTCTATTTGAAACATGTAATGGATTATATTTTTGTTTATTTGGTGAATGAGAGTCTAAGTTTCTAGAAGGCTCCATGGTGAATTAACTTGGTTAAATTGATAAATTTTGAATAGTTGAGTTGGATAAATTTTGCTTTTGATGAAACCTTATTAATATTTTTGATGAGAACGTTGAGGTCGTTTTTGTTAGTGGATGACCACGGAGGTCTATTTGTTATGTTAATTGAGATAATATCATGATATGAGATTTTGAGTTAACTATTAGTAGATTTTAGATTGATATTGCGAATACTTGAGTTTGTCATTTGTTATAGAAAGCGAATAGGTCTTGCCGAATTTTTCGGTAGAAATTATGGGACTTAGGCTTATACGGGTTTTGGTGGCCTTAAGCCTACCCATTCCCTAAGCGCCAGAGTCCTGACCTATAAAGTGGGATGTGACAACAAGACATCCATCGGCGAGGCTTGGGCATTTCAGAGATAGGTGCTCACTTATATAGCCACTTGATCTCTGTGTTTTTGAATAGGTATAAGCTTTGTTTATTGAGAGTAATGGGACTCGGTGTATAGAACATGAATACCACTATGGTGGTATGTATAATGTATAATAATAAAGAATTTTTATTATTACAGAAATTGTGCATATGAATGAAAGCGGTACAAATTAATCGACTCGAGAAGAAAGGTTGAAGAGTCCAGGTCGAGTGTGACGCACGCTTGACACCCCATCGGGTGCCGGGTTGGGGGCGTCACAAAAGACCTCTAGTGGTTGATGATTTATAAGAATGTTTTATACAGTTTTGAAAAAATCGACGGCTGGTGCAGTTGAGCCCGAGGTTCCGTGTTGTTTTAAAGCAACGGTTGAGCGGGCTCCCGTTTATTTAAAAATAAACGGTTGAGCCCAGGCTCCCGTTTAGATTTTAAAGCAACGGTTGTTTAAGCTCCGTTTTATTTCAAACAAGCGGTGAGCCGGGCTCCGATGTTTGAAAAGTTTATAAACTTTTAAAGCAAGAGATTTTAAAAAGTTTTGTAAACTTTCCAAGCGGCTCAAGTATAAAAAGTTTTGGAAACTTTTAAAGAAAATTAAAGCAAAGCAAGCAAGCAAGTATGAAAAGTTTTAGAAACTTTTTAAGAAAAGCAAGCAAGATTTCTGGAAAATATCTTGTAAAGAGAGTTTTATCGTTTTGAGATATTTTCAGAAAAAGAAATCCTTTATAAGCATACACTCAGGCTCGTTTAGCTCATTATTTTCTTGTTTTAAAACTATTTTCAGTGCACAGTGCGCGGGCATTTGGAGCAAAATAGGATTCTCCTGACTTTAGTATCAGTTTTGTATTATTAATAATCACTTGTAAGAAAATACTTTGAATTTGTATAAAGGAATATATGTATGTACATAAGGTGGTTTTTGTGAAAATGTGATGAGCTTGAGGCTCTTTTGAAAGAATGTTGTTGGTTGCCATATTTGAAATAGTGTAAATTAGTAATATCACGGGATTTGGGACATATCCTATATGCAAGTTGTTATCTTTACTAAAATTTTATAAAATCATAAGTTTAGAAAGAAAAAATTATAAGAGATTGAAGCAAAGCAATGCGGCTTCGCATCACGAGTTTTCTAGTCGTTAGAATTATATTTGGGGATTCTGATAGATGGCGAGCACACGCCGATAGTAAGGGTGGGGGTGTGACATATGGTACATCAGTCTTGTTTCATTTCATATTTCGATTTAAATATGAATGAATGCCCAGTAAAGGACCTATTGAGTGTGCCGAGTAAACTATATTAGAACAAGCTAGTTTTAATATATGTACGTATAAAATTTGTAAATAAACTCTTATGGATTATTGTAATATAGTTGTATATTGGGGATATGGACAGATGGACCATGTCTGGTCATTACTACTTCTGTTGAGACCTTGGATGGGTTATGATTATACTGTTATACAGGTTGTATGTTGGGTAGAGCTCCTCGAACAAAGGAGACTCTTCCGATTTTTTGTGAAAATATGGATCCCTATAAATAGGACACAACAATGTGGTATCGGGTCACCTGAAATCCACAGGAATTCCGCAGGTTGACGGGTTGTCAACGGGACCCTCGGATTTGGGCTGTCACACAGAAGCACAAACATTCTCACAAAAATTTGAGATGGAAACCTCTAGAGTAAACTAACAAATCAACGGATGGTGTATTCCTCGGGAGCAAATAGACTACCTAAATCACTATTTTTAATACACTACGTATATCACTATTTTCAACATGTATTATCTACATTTATTATAAACAAGACTTTGTATACAACTATTACTTCAACTATATCAATACAATATCGATAAGGCTATATGGCTTTGATATCCTAATTCTTTATTTTTCAACTTTTGAGTGTATTATCACCATTATATGGTTTATTATCACCAAGATGATTTATCAATTTTAATATTACTATCAATTTTGGTTATTATGAGGTTAGTTTGATAATGTTGGCTTTGATACCATTCATTGTAAGCTCTAATCTCATAGAGGGTAAACAACGGACTAAAAAACGATTATCAATAATACAACAATAGCAATCAATGAAGATAAGAGATAAAGATATATCAATAATATCTCTATATACCTTGTTATATGCAGAAAATCCAATGACCTTATGCATATATATAAGGTTTGTAATCCTTGTAATGAGCTTCTAAGTTTTCCTTATGGAAGCTTTCTTTGTAAGATAAGAGTGTTTTTAATGAAAGTTTGAATATTTCTTTCAAAACCTTTTATGTGTGAGAATTCTATACAATGAGTATCTTTGATATTGCTTGTGCTTAGTATGATTAAACAAGTAAGGCCATAGGGAAGAAGAAGGATTGTGTAGTAGTGAGGTGTAGAAAGTCATTGGATTTTGCATATAACAAAGTATGGGGTTGTGTTCTTATATATTTATCTCTTATCTACATGGGTGCTATCTTGGCAGAATCAGATATATGAATAACTCTATAATTATATCTGCAATCAATGACCTCTTCTGCGAACCCCGTCCAACTTATTGTGAGAGACCCGTGATCGAATTAGTTAGGAAAAACCGCTCTAGTATTTGGCTTGGATGGAAGACCTCGACCCGTTGCTTATAGAGAAGCAAGAACCTTGGTATGTGAGGACACCACAATCGGTGATGGAGATTCGATTGATAAGTCTTGATGAACGCCATGGAATAACCGATAAGTTCAAAGAGTTCTTTTAAGAACCAAAGATAAATTTAAACTCTCAATTTTATAAATGCTTAAAACTTGTAGAATGTAGATATAACAAGCCTTTAAATAGGCCCAAAAACATGAAGAATAGAAACTAAATATTCGGCCACAAGGAAAGTAAATATTTGCCAAAAACTAAAAAAAGGAAACTAGATTATTCTAGGATAAGGCTTGGTAATCAAATTAGCCACATATCAAGAATAAATCAGCACCAAATCAGCTCCAAAATAACAGCAAATCAGGAACAAATCAAAACCAAATCAGCTCCAAAATAGCAGCAAATGAGGAACAAATCATCACCAAATCTGAAGCAAATCTTTTCTAACAAAAGAAATAGCAACTTCTATTTGACTCGCAAAACAAACTTTCTAAATTCAATAAAGCAACTTCTACTTTGACTTGGAGAATAAATCTTTCTAAAATAAAATAATTCCAAATCGAAATAGTAACAAACTCAAAACACTTGGAAATAGAAATATATTAGGTGTCTCCAAGGTTTCACAGCCTCCCGAATATGAATTTTCCATAATTAAGATTGAATTCCCAATATTTGTAGTAGAAGGTATCCGCGGATCCTTTATTGCTGATTCTCATCATTCCCAACTTCACTCGAAAGATTAGTCCTCGAATCATAACCATAATATTGTTGATGGCATGAAAATAAATACGCATCCTCACGGTCCATCCTTTTTGGTTTCAAGTAATACATGTAGAACACATGGACTAATCAATTCCTCCTTTTGGCTTTGAAGCTCTTTTGTCTCCGCTGGTGGCAAACCCTTAGGATCATCCTCGGGGATTACATACTTGAACTCTTGTAATAAGGAAGAAACAACCCTAGACAAAGAAGAATCAAGATGGGTTATTGTTCAAAAAGCGTCTCCTTGTACAAAGTACAAACATAGGCTTCATTAGAATAAAAAAGCACTCTTGAGCTCACTATCTTTGGTAAAGTTTTCCTTTCTTTTGTTTCCCCTCCTTTTCTGGATTCACTTCACGGTCTTTTTCTTTCACTCTCTTTTTCACACCTTTTTTTTTTTCACTCTCTTTTCCATTCTTTTTCTTTTGTTCACTCTCTTTTTCATTCTTTTTTTAATCACACTCTTGCTTTAACCTCACTTGATCTTCATACACTTGTTTTGGTGTCAATGTTACAAGAGTTATAAGATTCTTGTCTTTCATGAAACTGAAATGATTCTTAAAACTTTCATGGTTGCCTCTCTTATCAAATTTCCAAGGCCCGCTTAATAAGATGTGAGAAGCATACATAGGGACAACATCACAAAGAACCTCATCATGATACTTCCCAATTGAAAATGACAAGAGCACTTTCTTTTGCACCCATGATTCATACCATAGTAGGTGTATCAGAATCAACAAAATTTATATCCTAAATCCTCTTCTTTGTACTTGAGCTACTCTGATTATAGTGACTCTAGGTTCCAACACAAGGATGGGTTTTCTTCGCACAAATGATTTACAGTGAAGGCCAAAATGGTGAATTCAATTTGGATTTGGGGGTTTCGTAAAAGCGGGGGGAGTTGGCGATTTGCGATTAAAAATGAGTAAGTAAAAAAAAAAAATGCAAATAGAATTCCTTGGCAGTGTTAGGTCAGCGGGGCTGGGGTCCTAGGGCAGCGGGGTTCTCCCGGGGTCTTTTCCTCGCGTTGGGAGGATGACATCAGTCATCTCCCAAACCCCGAGTTCTTCATTGCTTTGTAAGTGACCACTAAATAACTATCTTTGAAAAATTGGTATTTGCCTCCCATTGATGGTCTTGGACAGTGAATAACATCACCTTGACTCACTTTCCAACATCTAATAAATGATAACTAATAGATATCCTTTGTATCTAACTCTGTAAGTATACAATGAACCTAAAGCTTACCAAGTGCGGCCGTTCTGATGATCGAGAAGGGATCAAACCCTAAAATTTGGAGAAAATAAAAATATCCTTGAATCGCCTTTTAATAACCCATAGATGGTAACTGTAGATTGTCAATGGATCTAAGATAAGCATCCAAGGAACCAAAAAGCTTATCAAATATTGATCATTCAAAGCAACCAAAGGGATTAAAGCCTACGTTCGACTGAAACCATAAATGGTAGAAAATACCTCCGTTAAAACATGGAAAAACCCTCAGTTGCCTTCGATCCCCTGCCCAATAGCCTTCCACTCCAAGGAAAGAGGGTTTTAGCCACTCATCCTCCGAGTTGTCATCCTCGAAGGGTGTTTGGCAACCGAGAAAGGGAGAGAAAATGAGAGAAAGTGAAAAACACGGGAGAGCTGAAAGCTTCTCCCAAAAAAAAAAAGAAACTCTATTAATTAAGCAATCCTCTCACAGTGTCTGGTCTTGGGGATTTTGTAGTCAAAGCCCCTTTACAAAATTACAAAAATAACATTGCAAAACCCCTGTACAATAGAGGGCAAAAAAGAAAGAAAACCAAGAGACAAAAAGCAAAAGCGGGCGGCGAGGAATTGTGGCCCGAGATGAATAGTAAATTTGAATTGTGAACGATTACGCATGATGAGCGGTGCGTGTGAAGCATTCTGCGGTGCTCCATTTTTTCTTCACTTTTTGCTCTTAACCATACGGGATGCGATCGCAGCGATAGATTTTGACTCGGGTTCTTCATGTTTGAATCGGCTGATAATTTTGGCTGATTATCTTGCAAAGAAACTTCTAAAATTAGCCCTGAAATGCGATTAGTAGAATAACGGGACCTTGTGTGCAAATCGGGTTAATTACGCTGATTAATACACGAAAAGTGATCAAAACCTTAAATAAACAAGGTTCAAAATAGCACTTTTTGAGTACTAATCAACCCACAATTCCCCAATATCATTCAACCATTGCAACCTATATGGTCGAGGGTACGTACTTGTTGGCAGCCCTAATTTCTCCACCATGGTGGTGCCAGCGACATTAGTGCAACTCCCACCACCAATGATCACACTACATACCTTGTTTTGGACATGGTACCTAGTGTGAAAAATGTTATCTCGTTGCACCTCGTCCTCTTCCTTGGCTTGCACACTTGAAGCCCTCCTTGCAACCAATAATTCTCCTTGGGCAGCGCATTCCTCATCATCTGCATCCTCTAAGGTTGGCATAGAATCACAATCCGATTCATGGTATGTTTCAATCTCACCATTGTCTTTCATCACTATAACTCTTTTGTTCGAACATTGACTTGCTATATGACCCCTACCTTGGCATTTAAAGCAATTAGCACGATCCTGATTAGTGAAAGAATCGGATTTACCTTGATTTCCTTGGCTGGTCATCTCTTGTTTCTGTTCTATTTTGGGCTTGGCGTTAAGTGGCTTATCTTCCTTCCTCCATTGATTCGACTTCCAAGTGGATGAGCTTGGACTAGGTTCAGAACGTGTGTTGCTACTGTCCATCCTCTTCACTTGATTCTCAATCTTGATAGCCATATGCACCATATCCTCCAACTCTACGTAATGTTGCAATTCCACCACATTTTGAATATGTTTGTTTAAACCTGCTAGAAACCTCGCCATTGTAGCCTCTCGATCTTTTTCAAAATTTGCTCTAGCCATGGCAACCTTCATCTCCTTATAATACTCCTCCACACTATGGTCGTCTTGCCTCAAGTTTTGCAACTTGTTGTACAACTCCCTATAGTAGTAAGTTGAAACAAATCTCTTTCGCATCACCCTCTTCATCTCTTCCCATGTTTCCACTGTTGGCTCCCTATTTCGTCTCATATTCAAAACTAATTGGTCCCACCACACTGTTGCATAGTCCGAGAACCATATGGCAGCAAGCTTCACCTTCTTATTTTCAGAATAATGGTGACAATAAAAAACCAACTCTACCTTCCTCTCCCGCTCAGATATGCCTCGGGGTCAATTTCTTTCCCTTGGAAATATGGAATCTTCATCTTAATGTTTCCCAGGTGTATCTTCCCAGTTCTATCTTCTCTATGCCTCCCCCACATACCTCACAATTACTAACTTACCGAATCATGCTTGAGTCTCATCTTCAAAGTCTCTCCGTCCTTACTCTTCTTCGATACACCCGTGCTCTTGCGGCCTGCCCTTCTACGCCACAGTGGGAGGGTTTCATGGTGCTTTCGAGCTTTGCTCAACCCCTCTCATGGAATTGTTCCCATTCGGCCCTAAACATTCTCAGGTGTACTAGTTGAGGCACGCATAATGAACTTCATGTCAACTCCTCCCGCCACACCTTTAGATGCGTTGTTGTTTGACATAGTGTTGTAAAAACAATGTTAGAGAAAAAAAAAAAGTAGGACCTCTACGTCACTCAATCCACAGGTTTTACTCGAAAGATTGATTCACTCCCGATTCGCTCGTGTTTTCACACAATATATTTAGCTTTCTCACTCTAATAATCGACCACTCTTGCTTTTTCCACTCCAAAATTTCTCTTACGGTTCTTTGGAACTAATCAAACAAATCAGATTTTTCCGTAAAAATTTAATCAAAACCTATCAAAGGACAGTTGGTGGCGTTAACCAATATTCAAGCTTTATTTATTTTTTTTTATACTATGGTGGGGATTGGATTGCTAGCAACTAGAATGATGATAAACTTATAGGAAATTTTTTTCCAGCTTCAAGATTTTTTTTTGATCGGATCCTTTTCCTTTACTTTCCTTTTTTTTTTTTTGGTTAACCTGGAATGGACTATTCAAAAAAAGGAAACAAACAAAAGTTATATCTAATCAAGAATGAAGAAAATTGGACTTGGGATGGATTAGATATTAGGTTTTGACTTAAATTAGGGATTGAACGAAATTTAGAAGGAACTGATGGAAGTGGTGACTAAATTGGGTTCAGACAAAGAAGAAAAGCAAAAAACGTTAAAGATAGGAAAAAAAGAAATATAGAACATGTTGCTCTAATACCAAATGATACGAACCCCGTCAACTTGTGAGGAGACCCGTGATCAAATTAGCTCGGAAGAACCGCTCTAGTATTTGGCTTGGATGGAAGACCTCGACCCATTGCTTATAGAGAAGCAAGAACCTTGGTATGTGAGGACGCCACAATCGGTGATGGAGATCCGATTGATAAGTCTTGATAGACGCTATGGAATAACCGATAAGTTCAAAGAGTTCTTTTAAGAACCAAAGAGAAATTTAAACTCTCTACTTTATAAATGCTTAAAACTTCAAGAATGTAGGGATAACAAGCCTTTAAATATGCCCAAAAATATGAAGAATAGAAACTAAATATTGGGCCACAAGGAAAGTAAATATTTGGCTGAACTAGAAAAACTAGATAATTCTAGGATAAGGCTTGGTAATCAAATCAGTTGCATATCAAGAATAAATCAGCACCGTCAGCTCAGAAATAGCGACAAATCGGAACAAATCAAAACCAAATCGGCTCGAAATAGCAGCAAATCGGGAGCAATCATCACGAAATCAACACGAATACGAAACAAATCTTTTCTAACAAAAATAGCGACTCTATTTAACTACCATAAAAACAAACTTTCTAAATTCAATAAAAGCAGCTTCTACTTTGAGTTGGAAAATAAATCTTTCTAAAATAAAATAACTCCAAATCAAAATAGTAATAAACTCAAAACACTTGGAAATATAAATATATTAGGTGTCTCCAAGGTTTCACAGCCTCCCGAATCTGAATTTTCCATAATTAAGATTAAATTCCCAATATTTGTAGTAGAAGTTGGTATCACGGATCTTTTGTGCTTTGATTCTCATCACCTTCGCACCTCACTACTACACAACTCTTCTTCCCAACGGCCTACTCACCTAACAGTACTGAGCACAAGTAGTATCATAGATACTCACTATATAGAATTCTCACACATAAAAGGTTTTGAAATAAATATTCAAAATTTCATTAAAAACACTCTTATCTTACAAAGAAAGCTTCTTTAAGGAAAACTTAGAAGCTCATTACAAAGATTACAAAGTGAGAAGATAGGAATTCTAATGTCCTCTCTAATGAAAACCTCCTACATTTTGTAGGGACTTTCATTCTTCCGAGGATTCAGTGACCCGCCTTTGAGACTTGTTTTCTTCTTTTCATCTTATCCACATAGTTGTCCTTTGACAAAAGTGGGTATTGTATGTCATCTTACGTCTCTTGATATTATCCTCAGGTTGTAATACCCCAATTATACCTAACGGTTTATAACATGTTTAGGGTATAATAAGTAAATAATATATTTTCGAGAAATAAAGTAAATGCTAAAAATAAAATAAGCAAAACCAAAATTAATACAAAAGTCAAGGTAATTGGTAAATTATAATTAAGGACTCAAATGACATAAGAAGAAAAGATTGTATGCCAAAGTAGGATTTTGATAAGTTAAATTGAGAATAATAGAGAGATGAAGAACTTAAATGCAAAAATGGGAAAAGAATTCAAATATGTGATAAGACCAAACATGGCCTTATGTTAAAGCCAAAAATATCTTTTGGTCTTTGGGGGATAGGGCAAAAAAAAACGAATAAGGGAGAAGAGAAGAGAAGGAGAAGAAGAAGAAGAGAAGGAGAAGAATGAAGAAGGAAGAAGGAAGGAGACAAGAAATCAAGGTAGGGAACTTGTATAGATTTGTATGGAATTGTTTGTATGGATATGTATAGGGATACTTGTTTGGATGTTTGGAATACCTCTTTTTGTATAGAATCCTTGTTTGGAATGGTTGTTTGGTTTGGGTATGGTCCTTAATGGAGGAAAATTTTGTATAGAGAAAATGTTGGGTTTTAGGGGAGATGCTATCCAATTTTTTTAAACCCATATTTTGTTTTAGCCGTAACTTAACGTGCTCATCCAAATCGTGTAATTCAAATTTTGGGTAAACTAGACTTCTAGAAAAACAAATCTTCCTGAAATAAGTGTATGAAAATTTGGACCCTAGGGTACCCAGAAAATTCGTCAAAGTGAAGCTCTGTTTCGGGTCAATTCTGGTTCAATTCTGATACAGGTTTGGATTTCGGAGTAGTTTTGGTATTTAGGCCATAAGTTGAGTTTCACTCATCCAAATTGAGTGATTCAAATTTTTGGGTAAACTAGACTTCTAATATAACAAATATTCCTGAAATAAGTATATCCAAATTTAGACCCCATTGGACCTAGAAAATTCGTCAAAGTAAGGGAACAATTCGGTCCCTGAAATCTATCTCAAAACAGTCCCTTGAACTGGAGTAATTCCGGTTGTTTAAATCATAAATTGAGTTATACTGGTCCAAATGAGGTGATTCAAATTTATGTGCAAACTAGACATCTAGGAAAATAACTTCCATGAAGAAAGTATGGTCAAATTATGTCTTTAATATTCCCAGAAAATTTTCAAATATAAGACACAATTATAGATTATGTTCTTGGAAATTGTCCAAGAGCAATTCGGAATGTTTAGACCATATCTCCCAAATTAAAAGTCCAAATGACATGATGTTTGAACCATAAGAAACTTAAGACATAGGGGTATATTGAGTTAGAAGATTACTTTCTCTAACAATCCCATTTACAGGGTCAACAATTGTAGTCGAAAATGGACTTGGGAGCTGCCTAGAACTTTTCAGGCAGAATTGGTTATGGAAACTGAAATTGTATAAAGGTTATATAATTGTATTGTTATATGAAATAATGCATCATAATAATATGATCATGATAACATGTGTTATGAAAGTTAAAGAGAATACATGTATAATTTTGTTATATAAAAAAAAATTACAGTTAAATGCTTATAAGAGATTATTTGATAATGAATATCTCATAAGTATGCATGATATTATGAGATATCTTTTTTAATACCTGAAAGATTGTTAAGAAAACATAATAAAACCGATTGTCTGCTTATGACTTGGTAGTTGGATAGATAGGCATGTCATAGGGATACGGTTGCTACAGCAAACAGTTTACAGATATCGAGGCCCCGTTTGGGTCGATGACATAAATCCCGTTTGGATCATTATAGCGGCCCTGTTTGGGTCATACGGATATAGATCCTTTGTCTCGTGTTGATAGTACGCCAGTACATACAGGTTCTTTCCATTATTCACTTCTAAAGGTTTGTCCCGGGCATAAAACATAAAAGCAAATGAAAAGTATCATAAATGAATATATATGATATATGACATGATATGAGAAGCATAACCTTTGCTATGTGATGATAGTACATGATTACAAGAACAACTAAGTAAAGTGTAAGATGACATAAGAAAGTACCGTAAAATGTGATAAGAAATGAAACATGTTATGAAAAAGTAGATATGAGAAATGGATAAGTTTATGTAAATGTTATATTTGTCATAAGTATATGCATGTATTTAAAGTGAGATGATCCTTATTAGGGGTCGTCCACGAGTATTATTCCCACTAAGTTATAAGCTTAACACAGGTGTTTCATCCATGTAGGTACAGAAGAGGAAACCATAGGACAGGACAATCCTTATCAACAATCAAAGTCAACACATCACTAGGTACCCATTGGAAGACCATTTGGTCTATTGTATATGTATTGTTGTTTCTTTTGTAAGCAATGTAAATATTGTAAATGTTGAACACTTCCATATATGGAGCTTGTATATATTTTGTAATCCGCTACTTCAGAATATAATACAAGTTAAATGTTTAACATTATATGAATGAACAAGCTTAAAGTGTATAAGTTTATAGTAAATAGGAAAAAAAAATGACACCCTCGCTTGACACTAGGTGCCAAGTTGGGGGCGTCACACCAACTATCTTTTTGTCACTTCTCTTAAGAAATGGATTTATCTTTTTCTTCAACTTTTCAAACCTCTTTTTGAAAAGCAGGTTTGTGATTATCTTCTAGCTGTTACAATAATAGTGATAGACATTTTTTGTCAGATTACTTTGAAAATAGATTTCTACTTTAAGAGGCTTGTCTTTCTTTCTTTGTTCTAATCCACACAGCTGTTATTTACATTTATAGTGATAGACATGCATTGTCATATCACTTTTGAAAAAGTAGGTTTCCACTATGAAAAAGTGGATTCCTTGTCATTGTTATATATTTATAGTGGCAAACATGTATCGGACCACTTTAGGGTGGATTTACATGCTTTTTCGATGATTATCCATCCTTTTATGACGTCCCTATCTCGAGGGTCCCATTGATAACCCGTCAACCTGCGAAAACCGATGGATATCGGGTGTCCCAATATCACACTCATTTGTCTCAATATATTGAGACCTATTCATGCATATTTAATTCACAAATATACAAAAATATATGATAGACTATTTAATCAACGATTAGTTTTATGGTCCTTTATACAACAAAAGGTATACATGTTTGGTTCTCTCGAATATAATACAAGACAAAACAAAACAAAACAGGCGCGTCGGCTCTCATCCCTCATGTGGTGCATGAGGGTTAGGCGTCTACCTTGGACACGTACTTGAAAGGGTCCCACGGCCCAGGTGAGCAAAGCCCAGTAGTGATAATCTTCTATAAAGGTTACTCCCCACCTAAAATGCACATGCAATGGCATACGTAAACATCAATCACATTTCATACAATTTATGCAACATTATATGAAATGTTCCGTGTCATGCATGAGATGCGACCCCTCTTGCTCCTGGCACGAGTCCCAACAGACTCCTCACTGGAATGCCAAGTGTGAAAAACCGATCGTCGGTGTTTAGCTTGATAACTCGACCCATTGAATGACTCTCAATCTTTAATTTATCAAATCATATTTTCCTTTTCTTTTTGTGGGCCCTGAGATTTTGAGTTTTTCAGTCGGACCCGATTCATGCCACGATGGGGTGAGGCTAAATCAACAAAATTTATATATACACCTAAGTTCCTACTCTGTTAGTAGTCAAGCTCTTTATGAGTATAGTAGTCTAGGGTCGAACACGGGGATGGGTTTCATCCACAGAATGATTTGCATAGAAATTACGAAGGTAAGGCTTTCTATTTGGACTTTTTGGATTTTTGTTTCAAAGCGATTAGAGTAGTTTAGCTATTTGAGAAATTGTAAGCGAAGTAAAGTGTGAAAAAGTTAACTTTGAAGATTTAGGTCACTAACTTGGTAGTTAGGGCAAACAAGTGTCCTCGGGTTTTATCCTCGCGTTATGACATGCAACCTATAGTCCAAGGCATAACCGGATCTATGTTAACTAGCAAGCCTCACCTAACAACAACTCATTGGGTCAACCACGGGTAACATGCAGCTATGGCCCTTTTTGGGTTTGAGAGCCTAGCATTAAATATCATCTAGGAGGCTGGTAAAGACCATCTAAAAAACCGATTGTCCCCTTATTAAGTATCTGCTTTGTATCACATGGGTATTGGCCAAATCAAATAACATTTTAAAGCTATTGACCCTAATTTGAGAAGATGGACCCTCAATCTGATCACATGACTTTGGTACAAAGAGGACAACATGCGTATACTACTTGCTAGCCTAGCCTGCTTCTCTTCAAAGGGAGGCAGCGATCTACGTGTTGTCATCTCGAGAGAGTTGTAAACTGAGAAGTAAGGGAAGAGGAGAGAAGAGGAAATAGGCTAACTAAAATCACGAGACTTTATTTTCAAGTAAACTTTGAGTTATTTTATCCCAGTTATTTAGCTAAGGAATTTTCTCTATTTCTCATACAGTTGCAAAGGGGGTTTATGTGGGCCCCTCAATGCATAATGTAAAACTGATTTGTTTCAGTCAGAGGATAGAGGTAATGCACCAATTTTGTTCAGATTAGGGACAAGGTAATATAGTTATTTAGATCGGTTGGCATTAAATCTGAAAACAGTAATGGCGTTAAGTTGTCTGGGTGAAGAATTTAGTGATGCATGAAATCATATCATAGCGAAAAATGAAAATTCGCTAAAGCTGACATTTATTCAACTAATGAAATTTGTAACTCTTGAGAATTTTAGTGAGTGAAATCATTGAAATTTAAACTAGGGCAGTCTGAAAATACAGTTATCACAGCGAAATCGATTTGTTGAACTGAAATTTTAAGCTAAACCTATAACGAGAAATTCCTGCAATCCAGTGAGAATTTTAAGCGGTACATGAAAATTGCTGGTTTGTTGATTTCAACTGCATCTGTATTTCTATATCAAGTTTTCTTCTGCTTTGCCTTGGGTTTTTCATTGGTTCTTGGGTGGTTGATAGTGACATGAGTTAGAACTGTGATTCATCATTTTGTCAGATATTGTTTGCTAGTCATAAAACCTAAAACAGGCCAAAAATAACCTCTGGCAGCCTTGAGTGATACTAAAGACTTGAACACTACAGGAGTTGGCATTAATGGAAACTGTGATTAGTGCGAAAACATCAAAAACCTATCTATCTGGGTTGAAATTGCTTTTGGGCATTAATCAGGCGCCATCGTTCAACATTTTGCAGACTTATCAGGAATCATGTCTAACGTGGAATAACATTTGGGTATTTCACCACAGGGGATCACCCCAGCGTACCAGCTGTGATTTATAATTTGATCAATTTACGCGGTGGTCTCAACCTTGGACTTTGCTCCCATTTTCGAAACTTACGACCATTCAACCACGGGTGAATATAATCTATGCGCCACACCACCGACTGTGCGATGTGACCATTCATATAAATATGATACGATGCATTTTCCTTCATCTTTACATGTATCTCATAAATTTTACCGAAACATTCAATACACCATGGATAATTCATCACAGTTTTACATATAATTAACATTTCATACAATCCATGTTAATATAGCAAGCAAAATATTAACATGATATTTTCACCTACTTGATATATTACATTTATTTATTTTCCTGATAACTTTGAAAATGGCCCCAAAATCTGGACTCATATAAAATAGACACCCCTCTTGGTCCCTTCTGGGTTATCACAGAATTCTATTATGATACCCAAAACATACCTGAAACACAAAGGCATGAGTCAAGATCAAACAGCTGATCAGGACTAGCAAAGCGATCAAAATGTGAAATTTATAGAAACTGATAAAAATTTTAACTTGAATTGTCAAAAAACAATCAGAAATTGGCGGGGCGTCAACGTCGAAAATTCCTAAGAATTCTGCGCTCGATAAAAAATTTGAGAAGTGAAATTTGTTAACGGCCTCATAGTAATCCCGACCATTGATGGTGTTTGGGAAATAATATAAGTAGGAAATTACCTATAGTGGGTTTGTTGACTCGATTTTAGTACTTGCGCATAGCCCTGTTTGCGTGGATCATTTTAGCCTTCAACCTCGGCAGAAAACCTACAGATCCGATTTAGTAGATCAGAAAGAGCAAAGAAAGGGATTAAATGAGAATAAGATTCTCTCTCTATCTCTCAGGCTCTATAGTGGATTCGAGCCTTCCTTTTATCACTTTTATTATTATGTTATTATTATTATTATTATTATTTTGGATACATGATTTATATTGCTTCATTTGGATCCATTTCACCTTTCGAAACAATTTGTTTTCTTTTAGTTCTTTTGTTTTGACAGACTTGTGTAGAATCATTTCTTAACCCAAGTTTTCGTAAAAATCTAGTTCATGAAAATCAGCGACGACATCACCCGGAAAACATAAATGTTCGGTTTGTCTGGTTTGATGACTTTTTCTAAGTCTTAGATTTTCTGGGAAAGACAGATTATGAAGCAGTCGTTTGTCAATCAAGATCTCAGAGAATTAAGTTCCGATGAAATTACCAGTTTACCCTTTTGAAAAAATTGAGGTGCCGTCTATTTGTCTTCTTCAGCGATTCTTATAACCATAGCATGTCATTTTGACTGGCAGAATGATCTATTTTTCTATTTTCATTTAACATTAAGTTGCCTCTTGTACCATCTTCTTATGATTATCTTAATTGTTAGTTGCAGTTAATTGAACAATTTTTATTTCTCAAATCGTCTGTTCTTAAGGATTTGCTTTGTCACTAAAGCTCTCTGGTTTTATCATTGTATTTAGTTTGACCATCTTTTGAACTTGTTAATATTATTTTAGTTCTTTATCCTTATTGATGACCTCAGTTTGTGATAAAGTCAAACTTTAATATACCATGTCTTGGTGCTCTTCTAGACTTATGCTAAGATTTAGCATACTTAGTCTGGGATCTGTTAGTTTACACAATTGTGCTCTAAGGTGTCATTTATGATTTCTCTACAATTAGAACTAAAAGATTCAATCAACAAAACCACCAAAATCATGGCATTTTTGTATGAAAGGGATACATTTGGTCTTTAATTATTATTCTTGGATAAATGGACTCGTGGAATTTTGAAATGACCATGTCCATTAGGGTTGTTATATGAATGAATTTTAGAAGGCCAAGTTTTTTCAATGTCGGATATTATAATGGGGAGGTTTATGGGTATATTTTATGTTTTCTTCAAAATAAGAATATGCCATCACAGTTTTCTTTTTTTGAGAGGGTTTGTCCTTTGAGAGGCTGTTCTCTTGGCTTCCCTTACTGTGAAGGGCCTGGTATTCTGAGGCTTTTATCCTTTGGAAGGATAGACATTACTTTGAATACCTTTTTGAGATATTTTGCCTTTTGATAAGGATATATCTAATTTCCTAATGTCATTAGCTTTGATTGTTCCCTGGATTTTTCCCATATGGGACGGCATATCCAAGGCTACCTTTAAGATGTTTTTAGTCTGCGAGAAAGGCGAGGAAGCATCTACATCCTCCGTCATCGTACTTTCAAAATTTTAAAACTTTGAAAAAAAGATTTTGTGCCATATATGATCTTATTCTTATGCGTTTATAACTTTTGAATGCTATCATTTTTCATCAATCATCGAAGGATTAGATTGTAATTTTGCCAAAGATGTTCATACCTTGATATGTCTCAGTAATGCTTCTCATGTCATCGATGTTATTTAGTATATTCAACATTTCTACTTAAAGAAATCTCTGAGATAGGTACATTGAAACTTGCTTTTATGGACAATCTGGCTTGTAATAACTTAAAAGAGTGCCACGGGTGGAGTCTCCTTGTTGGGATCACTTTCCTGGCCCATTTATTTTATAAAACCTTAAACTTATGTGTTATCAGTTTATATTGTGGAAGGTTTTGGTAATAAAAATATTTCAAATTTATTGATTTCCTTAATAATAGCAAGTAATTTTTTTTTTTCATTTGTATCATAATTAATCTGGTTATTATTGAAAGTTCCACTTGTATATCTACATATTTCTCCTAAGTCTGTTTTTAGTATTGCGGCCCAGTACTTGTTAGAAGCATTTGTTTGTAATATTAAATTATCATTCTCATTTGGTAATCTTAGTTTTGGTAATATTGAACATATGTCAATTAATTTTTAGACTATCTTAGTATGTTTCATTCCATCTTGTTTGGTTCTTCTTTATTTATAAATTTTTATTAATTCATGTCTTTCCTTAGCTAAGTCTTTATAAAATTAGAGGAGTAATTCAAACATCCTAAAATTTTTGTATCATTTTCTTTAGTTCTTAATTCATCAAAGAAAGTCTTTGTTTTTCAAAAAATATATGATTTAGCAATCTTATTCATTTTTGGAATCTATTACCATTCCTAAAATTATATCTCTCCTTTCTTAATATCCAACTTTCTTATGAATAACTATACCATGTTCTTCTGATATAAAAGTATTTAAATCTGTTTTTCATGATCTTTCTCACATTTCAGAGCAGATTATTATATCATCTGTATACTATTACAAGGTTGAATAATCAGATAATATTTATCAATTTTTCTTTGAAAGATTTGAGGGGCATTTTTTAATCCAAAGGGCATTACTAACCATTCATAATGACCCCTAGGTGTACTAAAAGTTGTTATTGGGATACTATCATTATCCATTTTTATCTACCAAAATCTTGATTTATAATCAAATTTGTTGAAATAATTTTCTCCTTTTGCTAATTTATTAGGATTTCTTTGTTTGGAATGTAATATCCATCAAATTTGGTGTTTTGATTTACTTCTTTGTAATTTATTACCATTCTTGATTTTCCTCTTTTAATTTCACTATGTTTTCTTACCATAAAGGTTGGGCTACTATGAGGGCTTCTACTTTCTCTTACTAGATTCATCTGTATTAGTTCCGTTATTTGGATTTTAAAATCTTCTACATCTTCTTGGGAGTATGTCTTTGGACTTACTCTAATGATTTTGTCATGATCTATCTCATTTCCAGGTTGCAATAGATTTTGTTTTTCTCCCAATATTTTAATAGATTATTACTAAATTTTCTTTCAACTTTTCCTTATGTATCATATACCTTTTATTTTTACTTTATAAGTAATAGACGTATTTTATGTTTTCCATTTCTTAGTATTTTGATCATAATTTATTTTAAAGAGTTTAAATATTCTTGGGACTTTAATCTAGTGATTACATGGGGTTTTGAACATAATAGTATAGATCGTTTGTTGGTATATTGAGAATTGTTGTAAGAAGTCATTTCCTAATATAATATTATCTTCTATTTTGTCATATTGGTAAGCTTTTCCTATTTTTACAAATTTATTTTGGATCATTATTTCTATATTTTCTTTTTGTTTTGCAATTTTTTCTTTGTTTCCAATTACACCCTTTATAAAGATTTTAGTGTCTTTCCAATCTTTTTAATATTTTTATCTCTAACCCTATATCTATTAATTCACATGTATATAACTTGGTTTCTGGGATATTTACTATTATAAAAACTATAGTGGAGAATCTTGATTTCTCTCGTATTATCTTTCTAAGAAAATACATATGTTTTCATTACATAATATATTTCTATTTCTTTTTAGTAATCTTATATTTATCTAGTTTATCTAGGAAACTATTATTTCTAGAGAGTATCATAGTGTCCATTTTCTTGCATTCCTATCATCTTTGTAACAATCTACCAAGTTTATTTCTTGTAATCTTATAGAATTTCTACTTTTAGATTACATTCTAATGTTAGTCATATAGGAAATTTTTTAAAAAAATATGTGACTTGTTATACTTCTGTCCCGACTTTCATATTTGTCGACGAATATGATTACAACTAGCACCAGTGTCTATTAGTATATTTGTATCTTAAATTTCACTTTCTCCATTATAATAATTTCCTAATATTAGGAAAAGTGAATGTACTTCTTCTCTTATTATTTTATGGAAACTTCTCCTTCTTATATCATTTTTAGTTCTTTGCTTTGCCTGATAAAGGAATTTCTCCTAAATATGGGTAGATCGATCCTTTATATATGATTTTCTTCAAGAAAATTATCTTCAAGACTTAAAATGTAATTTGTTAGATCTATCCTATCTAACTTTTGAGGTACTATTATTTCAGCAATTTCTCTACATTCATCACTAATTTCAATAAATGGTTTATCTTAGTAAATTCTTCTATAGTTTGAATTTGATAGTGTGTACAAAGCACTATAATACATTGTAATTACATTATTACCTTCTTTCATAAAATCATTTCTTAAGAATTTGAAATATAAACTTAATCTATTATCAAAATCTTTATCTTCTATATTAATATTATATTTTGGGTAACATGTAAACATCAGTTTTGTCTATGCTAAATTTCCTTGGATACGTCCTAGGTGACTTTCATGTATTTGTATTAGTCTCTTATCATGTAGACTTAGAACAATTGGTGTAATTAGGTTTTCAGAGAATAATGATTTTATTATTATTTGTACTCTACTAAATATACATAGCTGTTTTTCCACCACCTTTTCCATTTTTTATCTTACGTAATGTTTCATTTATAGTTTCTTTTGTTAGTAGATTGAGTTTTATGTTTCCTTGAGCTTTGTTAATTATTATGTTTCTTTCTATTTTTTGGTATTAACATGGATTGTATATTTTCTATGCATATATTTTTATTTAAATATCTTGGTAATCCATTCTCCTGGGGCTTTTAGATCCAAAGTTTGAGCACGATCTTACGTATTCCTATTATCAAAGGGAGTACTCAGAAGTCTACCATCCTTCTTGATGCTCTTTGTGCTAATAACTGGGGTGAAATATCATCTTCTTCAGCTCATTTCTTTACTCATTTGTATCATTATCTAAGGAACCAATATCATTCTCACTATAAACACTACTGTATTTCTCTATCAAAACTTATTATACTTTTCCAAATCCGCTCTTCCTTATTTTCTCCCCATATATTGATATGCTCTCCTTTTGACATTCATTACTATAATGTCCTAACTCTCCACATTTCCAACATTTGCATTTACTTTTGTCTTTAGGTGTATTTTGTGTAATATTCCTCCTTTTATAATTAAATCTTTTCTTGTAACATTTTTTGAATGGTTTTCTCCATTTTTTAAATCGCACACTTGTTTTATAAATTTTTGTGGTTTTCCTATTTGTTTTCCATATTTTTCTTTTCTTATACTCTCTACATCCCCATTTTCTTGAGATATTGTCTATTTTGTCACAACATTTTTTCTCCATTTCTTGTCAACTTTTATAGATGTATCTTTGGGTACATAAGATCTCACAGATCTTTTCTTTAACTATTCTATCCTTGCTCTACTAGGCTATGTAAACATCATCTTTTCTAACTTTCTCAAAATTCTTCACGGAAATAATTACTCCATTTCGATAACTACTCATAATATGTATTTTCTAAATTGTCATATTAATATTCAATAAAATAACATGTTCATTTACTAAATTCGCTTGTATATTCATATATCTCTTTCATTCTACATATTTGTAATTTGGCCATTTAATTCCTAGCTTCTCTTATTTCCATTTTTCTCTACTTTATACTATTTGTCATTCATTCTTCTCCTAAGAATTCATTTTCTATATACCTAATAAAAGTATCTACTCATTCAAATATGCTACTCTCAAAGGTTACAGTGGTGTTATTTGTAATTACATTAAAACTAGGGGTTGATAATCCTTCCCATTTATTTTCTAGAACACATCATCAATGTTCCTATCATTATCCAGTTTAGTATTATTATCTAATTTGTTCCTTGTGTCATAAAGTATAAAGTCATTGCTTGTGACCATTTATTAAGTGTTGTCCTAATATATTTGTGACACCCCTATCCCGGGAGTCCCGTTGACAACCCGTCAACCTGCGGAAACTTGTGGATATCGGGTATCCCAATATCACACTAATTTGTCTCAATATATTGAGACATATTCCTGCATATTTAATTCACAAATATACAAAAATATATGATAGACTATTTAATCAACAGTCCATTTACAGTCCTTTTATACAAAAAAAAGGTATACATGAACTATATCCGACTCTCATCCCATATGCGGGTCAGTCACCTGCACTAGACTTGTACCTGAAAGAGGTCCCACGACGGGGTGAGTAAAGCCCAGTAGTGATAATCTCCTACAAGGGTTACTCCCCACCCCTAAAGTAAACCATTAGCATACGTAAACATCAATCATCTTTCCACTGAATTTATACGGCTTATTATATAGGAAATGTTCCATATCATGCATAGGAGATGCGACCCCTAAGTACTCACAGCTGAGTCTCAAGCAGAGCTCCCTCATGAAATGCCAGAGTGTGAAAAACCATTCATCGGTGTTTAACCTAATAACTCAGCCCATTGAACAACCCCGCAATCTTTAATTTATCAAATCATGATTTTCTTTTTCTTTTTGTGGGCCCACGATTTTGGGTTTTCACGCCGCGTCGTTCGACATTTTTGCGAACTTACATGGTAGAATCATTATCTCAACCTTGAATAGCATTTGGGTATTTCACCCAGGAGATCTACCCCAACATACATGAACATGTAATTTATCATTTTGATCAATTTACACTTAGTGAGTCTCAACCTTGGGCTTTTGTTTCCATTTTGAGCTCACGACCCATTCACGACTTAGGTGAATACTAAATCTGGTGCACCCACGAGCTTCGGCCCGCGATGTGGCGTTACATACTATCAGTATAATGCCAATGCATTTTCCCCATGTATTACATGTATATATGAGTGCTATGAACATTAATATGGATAATTATAAAGGTTTTACATATAATTAATATCCGTACAGTATGTCAATCATCAATGGCAAATATTAACATGATGTTTTACACACGGCGTGTTATTTTATTTATTTTCCCACAATAACACACAAAATGGCCTAAATCTCGGACCCACATAAAACAGGAAGGCACCTCTTGGTCCTTCAGGTTCATCACCTAGTGTGCTGATGCAAACATACCCACAAAACCCGAAGACATCAAGTCAGGGATCAAAACCAAACCTCGACATAGGTAGGGTGACCAAAACAATCACGAAAATCACCATCTGGATTATCGAAACCTATCCATAAATTTTAACCAGGCTATGCATAACCAGTCCTGAAATTTAACTGGTATTTGAGAAACGATCTCAAAAAATTCCCTAAAATTCTATACTCAGTCCAAAAATTGGGAGGCGAAATTTCGACCACTTTTAGGCCTCTAAAGCCAATCTCGATCCATTAAATGGCTTTTAGGCTAAAAATAACACAAGTAGAGAGAATTCCTACCTCATGGAGTTTAGCGAAACTCCAAAATTTTGAGTGCCCACCGCGTAGCTCTCGATGGTGGATCAAAGCACTGCGTATTTGGCGAAAACCTACAGTCGATTTTTCGTAGATACGAAAGAAGCGAAGAGATAAATAAAAAAATAAAAAAATCTATCTCGGACACTCTCTCTTCCTCCACGCTCTCTTTTCCCGCACTTGACGTCTCCCTTTTTCTTTTGTTTATTTTTTTCGTTTTTCGTTTTATTTTATTTTGATGATGCCTCTTTTCAGCCCGGAGGCCCCGGGGGCGTGTTGGGGTCGTTGGGCCGGAACCAGGCTGCGTGAATTTGGGTCTGAAGGCTCTGGATAGTCGAACTGAGAGACCAGGCCCATTCTTCCAGAATTTAGATGCAGAGCTCTGGATGTGGCACTCTGCAAAACCGAAGAAAAAGGGTCGGCGGGGAAGCCGCCGTGGCATCCGTGCCTCAGTCGGTTTCTTTACGAGGAGAAAAGATGGGCGCAGAGGGCGAATGTGTTGCGTACCTTTCAGAGTGGGGTGACTGTATTTATAGTATATATTTTTTCCAGGTTAGATAGTGATTAAGTTCTTTCCCATTGAGCAGGGATATTTCTGCGCCTTTATCGATCTCCGAACTACGATTAGGAATATTGAAACGGAGTTTATTTATAATTATCTTTCTTCCTCATTGGTAGGATCAGGCTTGATGCATGATGAAATTTGTTATATAAGTGAATTATCTTATTTTCCTTCTTCAATTGAGATTTATTTGGATTTGCAAGATAATGTATTAAGGGATTATTCTGTTCCCTTATCGGTGGGATTTAGTTTGATTTGCAGAATGTGGGCCTTCTCGATTACTAATGGCCTTTGTGACCTCGTGGTTGGGCCTTTATACGTTTGGGCGTCAAAGGCACAGTGTTCAACTGGCGTGCCCTCTTCCTTGGTTTGGCCAGTGGGCCTGCGAGCCCATTTTCAAATACATCAATTGCTGACCCTTGTGTAATTGTGCTTAGGCAAGGGAACATCTTGTTTCGTATCGGATGCAAATTCCGCATTAATACGCTGTTTGGGTTAGTTAAGGCTTAATTCGGCTGTCATGTCTTGCTATAATGATGACTCTTAGTTTTTGTGCTCATTTCTCCCACTTCTTTCAGTTTCCTTTTCTTTCGCAGACATCCTTTGTCTTGTGTGACCTTGATCTTGAAACTTTCTTCACTTTGCAGTTCGGATTTCCCTCTTCATGAGCTTTCATCAAACCTTTTGTGCGAGTCCTTTTACGGCTTCTTTCTGAGATATTTCTTGGTGTTCCTAGGACCCTTTGTATCTTTCTCTCTTTGGTATGCATTCGGGCTACCCGTCAGAGTTAGGGTTAAGTCGACCAAGTTTCGTTCTCTTTATCTGCTATCACCATGGTTCAGGGTCGCTCTTCTTCTTTGTGTATTGGTGGTGACTCTTCGGCTGTTGCCGGTTAGGCGAGACTAAGCGGCACCTCGGCCAGATTCGGCCAAGGTCAGATCCTCTAGATGCTCCAGGGGCGCCCCCTTTTCATTTGGACAAGGGTAAGGGGAGAGTAGACCAAATTAAGTATCTGGGGGTGGGAATACCCACAAAATACGCCGTTCGAGATGGCACAGTTTGTGGGGCACAACAAGGTTGGTCCTCGTATGGGGCCACTTCATTGGGCGATTCTGAGCCCTCCTTTTGGTGTTAGGTTTTGTCCTGATCATTTTGACCTCCTATGTGGTTTCCGTGCTAGATGGTATGCTTCACTGAAGTGGCTTTGATAATGGTCTTCGATTCCCCTGCATCCCATCGCCAAAGGGGTTTTGCGACACTTCAATGTCTGTCCTTCTCGACTTTCGTGATCATTTGCGGGTATTTTGGTTGGTCTATTGGTTTCTTTAGGGACGGGGCTCGGTGTTCCCGACCTTAAGCTTTGCTCCTTTATCTTTTCAACGTGAAAAAACCGCCGAGGGCTTCCTCTATTTTTCCAGGCGTGCTGGCGCTCCTCTGGTGATTTCCAATCTTCCCTCCTCTCATAGGCTTTGGAAGGAACGTTACTTCTTTGTTAGCGGCTGCAATTGGGAGTATGACGCCCGACAAGGGGGCGACACCACTGGGCGTTCCGTTGCTTGGACCACCTCAGAAGTCTACACGAGTGTCGCTTTGTTTTTTGGTATAGTCTTTATGGGGTCATTGGATATCTCAATTTTGCATTGTTCCGCGTGCCTCTCGGTGCTCGACTCGATCGGCCACAGATGACGTCATAAGCGCGGCGTTGGTGCGAGAGTGTCCCTGCGTCCCTCTGCGGCTGATCAAGTCGGATATTCACGGCCGCCGGCTCAAGGTCATCCCGGCTCCTGGCTGTTTTTGAGGCCTTACGCCTCCTTCCATTTATGAAAGTCTCTCCCATCGGGCCTTAGTGCCAAGCGCAAAGGAGAGCTTACGGCTCGGGTGGAGACAGCATCTCGAAATCCGGGCGTGAAACGAGGAAAACCTTGAGACTCCATTGAGAAGAAAGGCCAGGCCCGATTACGGAGCAAGATTACGTGGGGCGTCTTCATCTTCGCTACTGCCCCGCGTTCAAGCATCGGGGATGTTTGTCGCCTGGGTTGTATGAACCTTAAAGCCGACTCGCAATCCCATCCACGAGTCGCGGCAAAGATAAAAGGTTCTTCTAGTGTCGGCGGCCAGAAACAGTCATGCCCATCACAGTTTGGAATCCTCCTGCGCAAAGCGTTAAGCCACCTTCCTTGAGGTCGGAAGAGTTGAAGAGGAAGGGTTCCGAAACTATCAAGGATGGCGACTCCTTGCTCCTCAACGCCGAGCTTGCGGTGGGCGTTGTCTCGTCCATCCTTAAAGATTATGATCTCAAAGTCGGGCGCTCGCTACGGTAGGGGAAGCTTTGGCTATCCTCCGAGGTTGCCTACGTAAGTTCCCGGTATCTTGTACGATTTCGACCTGAATTAGGTGTTGATCCTGTGTTAGATGTTGATCTTGCGCTGGATGTGGCAGGTGGCTACTCATTTGAAGAGTTTGGCCAAAAAAGCCAATCTAAACGAAGGTCGTGCCAAAGCTATCCGGGTTTACAAGGCGAGGTGGCTTCGCTTCACGTCTGGCCCGGGTGAGCTGCGAGATCGGGTCGATATGGCGAGGAGGCGTGGAAGCCATCGATTTAAAAGCATACCACGTCGGCACATGCTGGTGAGGTAGAAAGTGGGCCAAAACGGCCCGGAAGCGTGCGGCCCGAGCTTGGGGAGGTTCGGGATGAAACTGCGGTACCGCAAAATGACTTCGCTGAGGCGGATAAGCATGGCGCGGTTGACCGGTGGTTGGGAGTGACTGCGCCGGTGAACAGTGGTCTGAGGGTAATTGGATGAGGATGACTGCGATGCGGCGTGATGATGAGACTCATATGGGCGGGGACATCAGGGACACTGAGCTAGGCGGACTTAGCTGGCGAGGAGTGATGGCTGCGTGGGGATCTTCATCAACAAGTAACTCTGGTTGCTCAGTGGGATGAATTTATAGGAAGATTGAGGGATGAGGCCTATACTCAATGGGCTTTTGGGTGGCTTGCCTTTTCAGTTTGTTGTGCCTACCAGGACACGGACTTCAATCATGACATCCACTGGTGATGGGGAGAATTTGAGGGTCCCCTCTCTGTAGCTGTCTGGAGAACCGAGACACGGCGAGGCCCACTCCCTTCTTCACCCTCTTGCTCCTCCTTCGATGCACGATCTCAGCACACCTCTTCGCTTACTGACGTTGATTTTATTTATTTATTTTTATTTGGGCACAGGACGGGACATATGTAACTTTTTCCTTAATAAATCTTTTTTTTTTTTACACTTTTGTCACCCGCCTGTATTTCGCGTTGTTCGCATGAACTAAACTAATTTTTGGTGCATTACTGAGTTAGGCTTGACTGGGTTGAAGCGAGCTCACAAATTTGTATGGTTTAGAATTGACCGATTGATCTATCAAAATTGAGATATCGGGTTCAGCGAGGCCTTATAGAATTTGAATAGCTGAGCTAATCGACTCTTAGAATTCCATCGCTGTGCGGAAGTAGTCGAACTCGTCAAGTGGGCTACTAGGCTCAGGAAGTATTTGAGGCCTTATGGGTACAGAAAAACTGAAATTGGAAGCCGACTCTTAGGGTGCATGACACATGCGGAGTGGTCGGCTACGTCGAACTAAAAATTTCTTGGAGCTCCGGGCGCCCTAAGGCCTTGTGGGTTGAAAAGCTGAAATACGACTCTTAGGATGCATGGCTGTGCGAGTAAGTCGAACTCGTCAAACTAAGGCTCTTTGGAGCTCCACAGGCGTTGAGGCCTTGTGGGAGTGAAAGGCTTTGAAATTGTGAAGCCGACTCTTAAATTTTGCATGGCTGTGCAATGGTCGAACTCGTCGGAAACTAAACTCTTCCCAGGATCAGCGAGGCCTTGTGGGATTTGAAAGCTTGAAATTTGAGTGACACAGGGCACTGTGCCTATCTGAGTAGTCGAACTCGTCAAAGCGGCCAGATTGGAGCTCAGGCGTTGAAGACCTTAATGGGTACAGCTGGTAGTGACCTCTTAGGGCTGCGTAGCTGTCTTGATAGTCGGGCTTCGTCAGAGTTAATTTCTTGGCCCCAGACTCGGTATTTGAGGAATGGCAAATTTGGCTTTGAGAATTTGAGGCTTGACTCTTAAGAATTTTGCATGGCCTATGCACGATGGTCAGCTATTCAGTACAATTTCTTGAGCTCGGCCCCGAGGCCTTGTGGGGTACAAAAAGCTTAGTGACCGACTCTTAGGTTGCATGGCTGTGCGGAGTGGTCAGACGCTCGTCAAACGAAATTTCTATTTGGGCTCGCGTGTGAGGCCTTATAAATTTGAAATCCTGAGGCTGATCGAGCTCTTGGGTTCGCATGCTTTGTGCGATGGTCGAAATCGTCAATTTAATTTCTTTGGAGCTCAAGTATTTGAGGCCTTAATTTGAAAACTGTTTGAAGGCGACTCTTAGGCTTCATGGCTGTGCGGGAGTAGTCGAACTCGTCAAGCGGCTCTTTGGGCTCAGTGGCCCGAGGCCTTGTGGGTTGAAAAGCCTAATTTGGGCCCGACTCTTGGGAGCTGCGTGGCTGTGCGAGTAGTCGAACTCGTCAAAGAAATTGAGCTCGGGCTCTCGGGCATTGAGACCTTGTGGGGGTGCGAAAAGCTGAGGCTGAGCCCGGCTCTTAAGTTTTGCATGGCACGTGCGAGTAGTTGAACTCATGAATTGAGTTCTTTGGGCTCAGTAGGGGGCCTTGTGAATTTGAAAACTGGCGAGAGCGACTCTTAAATTACGCATGGCGCATGCGAGTAGTCGAACTCGTCAAGCCGAGCCGTTGCGTGCGACCATTTTGACTTGATTTTTTTTTTTGGAAGATCACGAGTGTCTTTAATCTTGCGGTTCATGGAGAATTGGAAGCGATTGAAGGCGAATTTACGAGTGTTAACCTTCTTATAAATGGCGGATCCGTTGCTATGGAACCCATACTTTGGAGATTCTGCCCTTCCAGGTGTCTAACTCGAATCTGCATGAAATGAAGCGTCGAGGTTTGATCGTCTTCGCCGGGGATCCTCCTGAAGATTCTGGCTCAGTTTTGTTGGACCTTTGCTTGTGGGAGTTGTGTTTTTCCCTAGTCTCCCCTTTATGGGAGTTATGTTATTCCACCTCTTATTCGTCTTTGGGAATGTCTGAAGAAGGCGGTACATTTCTTGTGCCACTTTCTCTATTTTAATTCTTCTTTCTCTTCCTCCTTTCTTCTCTTTCTTCCTCTTTCATTCTCTCTTCCTTCCTTTCTTCTTTTCTTCACGTCTCATTCTCACTTGTATCTTCCTTTCAAACTCTTTCCATCCCTTTTTTCTTCTTCTCCTCTTTTCCACCTCTCTGTTCTTCTTCTCCTCTTTTCTACCTCTCTGCTCTTCTTCTCTTTATTTTCATCTCGTTTTCCTTTCCTCTTTCCTTCTTAAGGGTTTTTTTTTTTTAGGGAACTTCTTGTACTGTGTACTTTCGAAGTGTACTGGATGACCCTATTGATTGTAATTGAATGTAATTTGATTGGAATAAAGAGAGACTTTTTCCTTTTTTGATCATGAACACCATTACATTTGTATGTAATTTTCTAATCATTCTATGTCAGGCTATTTGAAGGGCGTCTAATAAAATAACCAGTAAACGCTGAAATCGTCATCTGAAAATTGATAATGCTTCATTAAGATTACAAGCAGTCTGCGATAAGCGCTTAGGTGTTAGCATTCAAGCATGATGTAGAATTTTCCTCCTACTGTTTCAGAGCTCGTAATTGCCGGTCGTGGCGCGGGATATGATGTAAGGGCCTTCCCAGTTGGGGCCTAGTTTTCCATGGGCTGGATTCTTCCTTCTTTGGTAGGAGCTTTGAGACTAGGTCACGGCGTAAACTCTAGGTTTGACCTTTTGGTTATAATACCTCGTCGTCTTCCTTTGGTAATCTTCCATGCGCCTTAGGACCTGCTCACGCTTTTTCATCTAAGGTCCAAATTTAGGCGGAGAGCCTCGTCATTGTGTTCATTTGTTGCCCGACTCGTTAGCCAGGACTTTAACCCGACCTCGATAGAAATTTCTTTGTGATGCAAAGTGAGTCACGAAATGGGGTTTCTGAGTTCTTGACTTCTGCGCGTAGTCCTATAGGCCCATAACACCTCGGGGAGTATTCCACCCATTTGCCTTTAAGATCTTCCAATTTGGTCTTCAATGCGACCTTAAGGGTTCTAATGGTGACTTCTGCCTGACCATTAGACTGCGGATGTGCTAGGGACGAGTAATAATTCTTAATTCCGAGCTCAGCACAAAAATCCCTGAACTTGGCGTTGTCAAATTGCTTTCCATTGTCTGATACCAAGGCTCTTGGGATACCAAACCTGCATATTATGGCTCGCCACACAAAATTGCGTATCTTTTGTTATGTGATTGTGGCCAAAGGTTCGGCCTCAACCCACTTGGTGAAGTAATCTACTGCAGATGAATGCGTGGCCCTTCCCGGTGGCGGAGGTCTGATGTCCAAACTGCTGTTGGAAAGGCCCGGGGGCTTGTGATTGATGTCAAGGGCTCGGATGGGAGCGAGAGATCTTGGCATGCTCTGGCGGCCCGGATCTTGCATCTCTCCTGACTAGGTAGGTCGCGTCTCTGAGTATCGTGGGCCAGTAGTATCCCTTCCTTAAGACCTTCCACCTTCAATGCTGGGGCACAGAATATGATTCGCATACACCTTCATGTACTTCCCTTAGTACATGGTGGAGTGTCTTTCCGCGATGCACTTAAGGATGGTGTGAAGAAACCACCAAAAGCATGAGCTTCCCACATGATTAGTGAATCTGGCCGACCTCGCCCTAATTTTGGATGCTTCTTTTGGGTCATCAGGTAGACGTTCGTCTGTTATGTAATCCCAAATAGGGTCCATCAAACTCATTTCCGGACAGGTGGAATGAAGCTTCCATAGTGCGAGAGATCTATAGAAGGCTTTGTAAGGTATTAGAGGCGAGCGTTGACCTGTGGTCTTCTGTGAAGGCGCCGCTAGTTTGCCAAGGCATCCATTTCGGGTTCTACGATGCAGGGATATGTCGGCTGGACCAGCCACGAACTTGCGATAAATCTCTTACCCTTTTAAGGTATAGGATCATTCTTTCACTTTGGCCTCGTGGAGTATCTTCTATTTGTCTTACTACGGTGAGATCATTGTAGACCTCTAATTTGGTCAATTTCGATGAATGGGCGGTTGAGGCCTGCTACTGTGACCTCATATTCGGCTCGTTGTTGGAGGCTTAGGTTTGGATACGACGCGTGCCCAATATCTATACCCTCTGCCGGGAGGAGTCGAGGATTAGGCCGCTCAGCTTCCTTGTGCGTTGTGGCCCGTCTCTGAGGAGAGTTTCGGATGGGGAGGTCGGCACGAGGCGTTCTCGGGCTCCGCTAAGATGAATTCCATGAAGTCTGCTTAGACCTGCCCTTTTAATGGAGTTTCGGTTTTTATATCGATGTCGAATTAAACAGCTATATGGCCCACTTCATTAGCCTTCCTAAGGTCTCACGGCTTATGTAATACTTGCTTCGCGGATAATGCGGTTGGAACTTCTATGGTATGGGCACGAAAGTAAGACGGAGCTTCGAGCCTCTGATTACTAATGCAAAAATTAGTTTTCAATCCTTGGATATCTCTCCTCATTTCATCTCGAGCTGTGCAATAGTAAGGCCCGGGTGTTATTACTTTCGGTCTTTGTCCTTGAGGGCGGTAGTCGAAGTCACGAAACAACTAAGTATAGAGTGAGGAGCTCCCCTCGGCGGGGCTTACGGAATGGGAGCTCAGTATGTTTTCAATCTTGAGAATGATTCTTCGCACTTCGTTATCCCATTAGAAGGCCTTCTTCTGAAAAGCTTGGAAGAAAGTGACACTTATCACTTTCGCCACTGGATCTGGTCGGCTTAAAGCAACAATCCTTCTTTGTGGTGGCTGGACCTCCTTTATGCCTAAGGGCGATGGCATGTCGAGCACAGCCTTTATTTTGTTTGGATTTGCCTCAATTCCTCGGTTGTTGACTATGAAACCTAGGCATTTTTAATTTGTTGATACTCAGCGCCAGCTAGATTCGACTTCATGTTATACTTCTCTGGGATTTGGGCGCCTGCTTCTGGATGTGCTATGGATAGCCGGTGGGGGATTTTACCGGCGTATCATCTATGTACACCTCCATGGTTGTTCCTATGCATATACGGAACATCCTATTCACGACCTTTGATAGGTAGCTCTGTGTTCTTGAGCCCGAATGGCATCATGATAGCAAGGTTCCTGCGCTGTTCTGAGCGAGGTCTTTTCTTGGTACTTTGGGTCCATCTTGGCCCGGTTGTAGCCGGAGAAACCATCCGGCCCGAATTTCATGGCCGGCAGTGGCATCCACGATGAGATTGATACGCGGCAAAGGGAAACTGTCTTTTGGGCATGCTCTGTTGACATTAGTGAAGTTAATGAAGAGTCGCCACTTGTCGTTCGCTTTTTTGACAAGTACGACGTTGTCTAACAATTCAGGATATTCCACCTCTCTGATCGCTCCTGCTTGGAGGAGTTTGCCGACCTCCTCATTGATCGCTTTTTTCCTTTCTGGTGCGAAGCTTCTCCTTTTGTTTGGTAGCGAAGGATGGGGTGACGTTATTATGTTAACAGTTCGCGTGGGGTCAATCCACTCCCATGTCTTGCTTCCATGAAGACATCTTTGTTACGTCGCCGAAAAATGGGTGAGAGGCTTTTTGGGGTCCTCTACTTGACTTAAGGCCGTGTAGGCGAGGTGTGGAATTCGTCATCAACGATACGAGGTTCCGGCTCTTCGAGAATCGGTCGGTGGAGCACCTCGTGGCTCATCTTCGAATCGATCAGAGTATATGTTATTGACGCCTGTTTCATGGATCTTCAGTAGCATTCCACGGCCCACTCGTTGGTCTCCTCGAACCATTCATACTCCGCTTACGGTAGGAAATTTGATCATCATGTAGTAAAAAGCGGAGGGGAATGAAGCTTTATTGCATTAAGAGGGTTAAGCCTAACAGCATATTGCCAGCGGATCGGCGTCTACAACGAAGAATCTCGTTGTCGTCGTTGCCTGGCATGAGGGATCTCCCAAGGTGAGCATTAGTTGTATTGAGCGAGGTAATACTTTCTCGGATAATCCTCGCAAATGGAGTCTTTGGCAAGGGTTCAGTCTCTCCCTTAGATGCCCATCTTATCGAAGGCGAGGCCCGAAGATGATGTCGGGGTCTTGAACTCGGGTTGTCAACTAGAACCGATGGATCGTTTTGTTGGCCACGGTACTTTCCGAATTACCAAGGAAATTCGTCATGGGGTGCTAGCATCCTCGGATCTGAGTCGAGCGTTATGGATGTCAGTAGGCGGTTTGGACCTTTAGCGTACTTTCACTACCTCGCGACGATCTTTGCGTAGGTGGAGCTAACCAGGGTTGGCTGGATTCCTCTTGCAAATCCTCCCGATATCACATGGATTTCCCTGAAATTTGTTGGTCTTTGAGTTGTTGTCTGTGGGGTGGTGGTGGTGGGCTCTTGAGCGGGCACAGGTTGAAAAACTGGGTCCCGAGGTGATTTTGAGGCATGAAGCGTCGGAATACCCGATATTAAAATACTCCATTTCCTTCTTGGTGTATCACGATCATGCGATGCGGTGTCAATAGTCTCATGGAACTGTAATACTGGTGTTGTCTTGTGCGATCTGATTTGTGGTTGCTCAGAGTAGTGTTCGCTGGGATCCTAAGAGATCGTGCCGATGCAGTGGAGTCTCTCGAGTTGAGGTGGACGGGACGATACGAGGTTCAGGTGCCTTTTCGGGGTTTGTTCTCCATCTTTCTTTGGAGACCTCTCCCAGTCGCTTTGTCTTTTAGGGCTCCGTCCTCATCGTTTTATCGTCAGCTTTTCTTTATGGGTGGAGGGCTCCCTTTCATGAATGCTTAAAAGGGAGCTTCTTCGCCATTGATGTATATAAAGCACTGCAGACACCCGACCATGCTTGCTTTAGAGACTACTGCGTTGAACCTTTGAACATAGGACCTCCGGGCTTTCTGGGCTGCTTGATGGTCAATAGATGGCTTGGCTTTCTATATGTCTGACTCCAGCCAGAGTAGAGAAACGAAGCGCGAGGGATAGCTCTTTGAATGAGGAGATTGATGAAGGCGGAAGCCTGTTAAGCGAGACCAAAATTTGGGCCTTTTAATGTGATAGTGAAAGCTCTGCATCGCACAGGGTCTTGATACCCATGTAGCTCCATTTGATTCTTGTAAGTGTTGAGATGATCGACGAGATCTCTGGCACCATCAAACGCTTCCACCTGTGGCATTACGAACTTGGTGCGGAAGGGAAGTGGAGCACCGACCGTGAGCGACTCGGTCACATTGCACCAAGGTGTCCACTTAGTATCCGGGCTCTGTCCCCTTACCACTTCCTTCTGGTGAGTTCTATGAAGGCCTCTTGAACCTCTGCTCCGGCCAGTTGCTTCTGCCTCTGGGGCGGGGGTAGCGTAATTCTTAGTTCGATATGTTCTCACAGTCTTCAAACCGTTCCCTCCTCTCCAGGAGCCAATTCGCGATCCTTACCACGGCTCGGATGGATGCATACATTTCAGCACCTCGGGAATGTCGAGATTGTGTTGCCCTTCATGAGGAGGAAAGTTGTGACCTTCCTGAGCTTGTCGTGCCTCCCGTGGGCGTTGCATCTTCTTGGTGAGTTGCTCAAACTCTCCTATCAGGCGTTGGTTGGTGAAGCGGAGCGCTTCCACCTCGTTCGTGTTGGCTTGCATTGCTTCTACTTGGCTGGGAGGTGCTGCTTTGTCTACGATGCTTTGGCGGGTCTGCATCCTTGGTGGATTAGTGTTGCTCCCCATGCATGTTGGGTTGATACCGTGATGGCGGTCGGTCTTTGTTGTCAAGGAATTGTCGTTCCCGCGAGCGGCGCTAGCGATGATGCCTTTTTCAGCCGGACTAGGTACGGAGGCTGTTGTCGTTAACGAGGTGGAACCCGGGGCTGCGTAAGATTTGATGCAGAAGGCTACGGATCATTGAGTACGGAGATAAAGGGTATTCTTTGAGGAATTTGGTGCCGAGGCTACGGATGTGTGGCACTCATCTGCAAAACCATAAAGAAAAGTCGTGGGGCTTCGCCGGGTGGCGCTCCGATACCTAAGTCGGTTTCTTTACAGTGAAAAGATAAGATTGCTTAGAGGGGTGAATGTGTTTGCATACACCTTTCACGATGTGAGTGGCTGGTATTTATAGTATATGTTTCCGATTATATGAGTGATTAGGATTCTTTCCATTAGATATTGGGGATATTTCTTGCTTTTATCGGTGTCGAACTCGATTAGGAATATTGAAAGAAGCGATTTATTTATAATTATCATTCTTCCTCATTGGTGGGATCAGAAATGATGCGCGAGGATGAGGCGTATATCGTGAATTATCTTATTTTCCTTCTTGGTGAAGTTTATTTGGATTTACAAGATAATGGTATTAGAGTTATTCTATTTCCCTTATCGGTGGGATTTAAGTTTGATTTGCGGAATGTGGGCCTTCTCGATTACCCTAGCGGCCTTTGGCGGGAAGGGTGGAAGGCCTTCGCATGCTAGGTTGGCGTCAAAGGCCTGAGTGTTCCAATGGGCGTGCCTCTTCCTTGGGTTTGGCGAGTGGGCCTGCAAGCCCATTTTTCAAACCCTATCAATTTTATTATTATTATTATTATTATTTTGGATACATGGTTTATATTGCTTCATTAGATTAAATTTCTACCTCAAAATAATTTGTTATTCGATTCACTTTATTTTAAATGAACTTAACTCGGAGTCATTTCTGACTTGAGATTTTCATAAAAATCTCGTCACACGAAAATCCTTGTGGCTTATCACCTAGAAAATCGTAAAATATCCAGCTTGTCTCGAGTGTGAGGCTTTTTAGGTCGCTCGTTCGTATTAAGGCCAATTTAGCAGCGAAGTCCGTTTAAATCATCGAAATCTAGAAAAATTTATTTTCATCCCGAGGTATCGATTTTACCATTTTTATGAATTTTCCAGGGTTTTACATTCTTCCCCCCTTAAAAAAATTCCGTCCTCGAAATTCCACGCAATCACAACAAATCACATGCGTATGCAACGTGCACTATGTCGTGCATGTAAACTAGTCATTTAATTATTATACGACTAAACTAAATGCGCTGTCCTAAGCGAAGGGGGCCAGGTGGCCATCGTGTCCCTCCGCGCTCTCCACGTTACCTCCTCCACTCCCGCGGTGTTATCGCGATACTTTCACTATGTAAAACCGAAAAATTAAATTTTTTACGAAAAAGAATCAAAAGCAGTAATTGGTTGAAAACGGAGAAAATCTCTAGATCTCCAGATGAAAGAAAAAGCAATTGCTTGGCCAGATTAAATTCGTCTCGCGAAATTTAGTGACCCGAAAAGTTTTTGTGATTACGAGACCTGTTGAATATTTTACGATTTTACGGGTGATGATAAAATGTGATGAAACGAGGCCAGATTTTTACGAAAATCTCGGAAGTCATGAAAATTTTAGGCTAAGTTCTTTGAATAAAGTGAGCGAAAAAGAAATAAAAATTTTCGAGGCAGAAGCGGATCCGGTCGCTTAATATGAATCAAAAAATCCTAAATAATAATAATAATAATAATAATAATAATAATAATAATAATAATAAATAAATAAAAAATAAAGGATAAAGGAGAGGTCGAGCAGGACGGAGAGGAGTGTGGAGAGAGAGGCGTTGAGAGGATTTTCTTTTTTTTTATTTTTTCTTTCTGTTTAACTACCCGGATCTATGAAGGAATCGGATCGCGGGTTTTTCGTCGGAATTTGAGAGCCAAAGTTGATCTATCTTTGACGAGGAGTATCTTGTGGGCCTTAAAAAATGCGGAGTTTCCTCAAACTCTGAGGTAGGGAATTTTCCTGCCCCCGTGTTATTTCCTAGCCTAAAAGGTCATTTAATGGGCGTGGATTGGCTTAGAGAGGCCATGAAAGGCGTAAATTTTGAAGTTCTTAAGATTTTGGAATTTGAGTATAGGAATTTTTAAATTTTTCGAGGTTGTTTCGGACAATCAGAGCCAACCGGGGCTGTTTTGAACGATTCGATGAATTACGAGGCCCGATTTTGGGCAGTCATGTGGAAATTCGGGACTATTTTCAAGCGGTCGAGGCGTGATGAGTTTGGTTTGATCCGGGGCGATGTTTTAAGGGTTTTAGGGTGTGTTTGGTATCATGTATTCCTATTTGATGAACCATGAAGGACGAGGTGTCACATTTTTACTATGGGTCAGGATTTTGTCCATTTGTGTGTGTTATTACTAAAAATAAATACGCGTGAATAGTAACATGAATAGTAATGTGAATAGTGTTCACACATTAAATTGTAAGAAAATGTGTTTGGTTGAGTAATTCAAATTGAATTGCTCGTGTTTGTAATTAGCCCATATGAGCTAATTTTGGTGTAATTAATTGTGAATTTGCATAACATGTTTTTATGTGATTTAATTATGTTAATATATATGTATGTGAATAGCCGAAAGACGATATCGTGAGAGTGGCATCAGCCGCGACCTTTATATGCACTGGATAACTAGAAATTAGGTGTGAGTGCATAGTTGAGATCAAACTCTTGTGTTAGGTGTTTGATGGTGTATCGTGAGTACACGATTTGTGGATCAACACCGCGTAGGGTGTTGATTAGTGGAGAGCTTGACTAATAAGACAACATCGAATGAGTCGTACGGAGTTAAGGAAATGGAAATGGCTCATTGCATTTCATATGGCACAAGGAGCACCACTAAAACAATAGGAGTAAGTGCATGGGAGGTGGTTTTCTTGAGGAATTGTTTCGAAGGGTTGATAGCGGTGTTATTTATCGAAGTGTGTCTACTCTGACATGCGAGGGTTGTCCATATAATATCAATCATCGGAATGCCCAGACGATATACATCGGAGGGTTGTCACAAAATAGATTATCGGAGTGTGTCATATTTATATCGGAGGGTTGTCAGTGCTCAATCATTTTGTTTGGAAATGGTTTTTCATTCATGGCCAAAATGCATGTTTGAAGGGAGTCAGTAAGGGCTTCGGGTATGGAGTGTAAGAGACCAGCGATATCATAGTTCTGTATGGGTGTAAGAGACCTGCGGTATCACCCGAAAAGTTATGTTGCCCAAAGAAGACACACGGTCATGTTTATCACATAGACTTCGGGTTGTATGATAGGAGTTGGGATTGACTTGGGATTTATTGCCCATTGACACTTGCATTGGGTAATGGGCGTGCTGGAAGGCTCGATACGCGATTCATTGGTGTGCGGTGACGGTTGTCCTGATTGGCGTATGCATGTGAGATGAGTCGGTGAGTGACTCGGGATATATTACTCAATAACATATTGAGTGATGGAGCCGACGAGCTCGGTATAGGCGTGGTGGTCGAGTCATTCATGGAATGTAGACATTCGGGTAGACATGTGTATGTTGCACTTGGATGTGTGTTTGATTTTCGCGACCATTGCATGTGCACTTAGGTGGGAGTGGCCCTTGTAGGAAATTATCACTGCGGGCTGCTCGCGTCGTGAGACCTTTTCGGTCTGGTCAGTCGCGGCGGTGATCCGCGTGGGACCGCACATATGAAGAAAGTCGGATTGTGGCTTTAATATATATTTTGTAAATATATATGAGTTGTATTTATTTGTATAAAGTGATGCAATTTTAAACTCTTGTGGACTATGGTTTATAGTCATGTGTTTATATGTTTGGTATTGATGCGGGGGCACAAGTGGCCATTATTTTATTTCGCATATAGACCACCAGTGTAGTCATTGTTGATTATTGGACGGGTTGTACCTTGGGTGGAGCTCCGCAGCGCGGAGACTACGCGGATTTTCGTGGTGGTGTCGGGTAACCCCGACATCCACAGTATTCGCGGGTGACGGGTTGGCCGATGGACTAGTTTTGGGGCGTCCATGACTTGGTATCAGAGCATGGGTATCGACTACCTAGGGCTTGAGGACATGGAGCTTGGAGTCATGGCTGTGCGGGTCAAGAAATTGATACGACATCGCCAGCTAGTATCGGGTTTAAATTACCACGAATACCTAGGAGTTCATGGGACGGGTTTAGACAACTGCATGCATTGTGTGTTCCATGTTTGTGATTGCGTTATTGTGTGTTACACATTGCGTGGAAAACTTATACACGGTATGATGTATTTGGGAAATGTGATTGCATGGTTATTGCGCAGGAAAATTATATGCATGGCATAGTGTATATAGGAAGAAGTGGAATGCTAAGGTTAGGAACTATAACCTTAGGGTTCGAAAAATGAAATGAACACAGAAGTGTTAGATTTTAGTAGAAATAAATAAAATGAGTGGTTGGTAAAGTAGCACCACTTAGGCGATGAAGCAGGTGGGTTCATGGTTGTTAAGAATCTATTAGTAATTAGCATCGCCACGTACTAGTTAGGCCCGAATGAGATAAAAAAAGTTTGTTGTCACATTTGACGTAATGTGGATGGCAAGTAGAGGGCCCGAGGGGCGTGGTCGTCCACGAAGTGCCAGCCAGGCACCACCCATTGACATGGATGAGTTGACAGCCCATCGGGTTGTTAGTGATTGTGACCTTAGGCAGGTTATCATACCCGACATGGTCTTAGAGTTGTAAAAGGTAGCATATGCATGTGAGTGATGTGTATGTGTGTGAATTTCGGGGACAAAATTCCTTTAAGGGGGGAAGAATGTAAAACCCGAGAAAAATTAATTTTCTTAAAAGGGGTAAAAGCGAATTTAGGTTGAAAACAAAAATTCTCTAGATCTCGGATGACCAAAATAGGATTTCTGTAGATTAGAAATTCGTCTCGCGAAATTTAGTGACCCGGAAAAGTTTGTTAGTCTGAGACACCTTGAATATTTTA
Organism: Tetrastigma voinierianum; assembly: GCA_016808115.1. Lineage (NCBI taxonomy): Eukaryota > Viridiplantae > Streptophyta > Magnoliopsida > Vitales > Vitaceae > Tetrastigma > Tetrastigma voinierianum. Next base: position 74,503 of record JAEQBH010003276.1, read on the forward strand.
CTATTTTACGGTTTATAAGCTGAGTCAATAGCCAGGGGCTGAGATTTTCACGAATCTCGGAAGTCATGAAATTGTTTGGGCTAAGTTCATTTCAAATAAAGTGAACTGAAAAGAAATAAAAATTTTCGGGACAGAAACGGATCCGAATGAAGCAATATGAATGAAGTATCCTAAATAATAATAATAATAAATAAATAAAATAAATAAATAAATAAATAAAAGGATAAAGGAGAGGAGGTCGAGCGGACGGAAGGGCATGGAGAGGCGTTGAGAGGATTTTTGCTTTTTTTATTTAACACTACCAGTCTATGAAAATCGAATTTGCGGAGGTTTTAAATGGGACTAAAGGCAAAGTTGATCTTTGAGATGAGGCGGCGCGTGGGCAGCCAAAATCTTGGAGTTTAATTAAACTCTGAGGTAGAAATTTTCCTACTTGTGTTATTTCTAGCCTAAAGGCCATTTAATGGCTATGGATTGGCTTAGAGGCCGAGTGAAGGCGTAAATTTCGGTTCTCAAATTTTTTGGTGAGTATAGGGATTTTAGAAATTTTGGGATTGTTTGGACATCCGAGCTTAATTTCGAGGAATTTGTTTTCGAACGATTCGGGCTGAATTTTCGAGAGGCTTGTTTTTGGGCTGATCATGACAAAGAACCCCGGGACTATTTTAATTGATAAGATTTGTGATGAAGTTTAGTTTTGATCAGGAATTGATGTCTTGGGTTTTGTAGTGTGTTTGGTATCACAATATTCGATGAGCAGTAGAAGGAATTCAAGAGGTGCCTGTTTATATAGGTCGAGATTTTGGCCATTTTGTGTGTTATTACTAAAAAAATGAATAACGTGAATAGTAATGTGAATAGTAATATGAATAGTAATGTGAATAGTGTTCACACATTAAATTGTGAGAAAATGTGTTTAGTTGAGTAATTCAAATGGAATTGTTCGTGTTTGTAATTAGCCCATGTGAGCTAATTTTGTGTAATTAATTATGAATTTGCATAACATGTTTTATATGATTTAATTATGTTAATATATATGTATGTGAATATATTAGCATGAATGTGTTCAGGATTGGCATCATACATTCTGTATGCACTAGAATTGGCGCTGAAATTAGGTGTGAGTGCATGATTGAGATCGACTTTGTGTTAGGTGTTTGATGGTGTGTCGTGAGTACCGCGGTTGTGGATCGACACCCGGCGTGGGGTGTTGATTAGTGGGTTTGACTAATAAGACAAGCGTCGAATAGGTCGCACGGGTTAAGGAAATGGAAATGGCTCATTGCATTTCGCATGCCTTTGAGGCACCCTAGAACAATAGCAGTGAGTGCATGAGGTGGTTTCTTGAAATTGTTTCGGAAGGTTGACCAGCGGTGGTATTTATCGAGATGCTTGTCTCTTTCTGACATCGGAGGGGTTGTCATATAATATCAATCGTCGGAGTTTGCCCAATTGATATACATCGGAGGGTTGTCCACAAAATAGATTATCGGAGTGTGTCCACTATTTATATCGGAGGGTTGTCTACGGTTAAAAACAAATACCTTTGTTTGAAAATGGTTTTCATTCATGGAAAAATGCATGTTTGAGGGAGTCAGTGAGAACTCGAGGCATATGGGTGTAAGAGACCCGCGATATCATAGTTCTGTATGGGTGTAAGAGACCTGCGGTATCACCCGAAAAGTTATGTTGCCCAAAGAAGACACACGGTCATGTTTATCACATAGACTTCAGGTTGTGTGATAGGAGTTAGGATTGACTTGGGATTTGTTGCCCATTGACACTTGCATTGGGTAATGGAGGCGTGAGGAGCTCGATCCTTGGGTCATTAGTAATACCGATCAGCCAGTTGTCTGAATGGCGTATGCATGTGAAGGATGGAGTCGGTGAGTGACACGGGATATATTACTCAATAACGTATTAAGTGATGGAGCCGGCGAGATCTCGGTACATGGGGCATGGTGAGTCAAGTCTCATTAAATGCGTATGACGTGGGTAGACATGTGGCATGTTGCGAGCTTGGATGTGTGTTTGATTTTCGCGACCATTGCATGTGCACTTAGGTGGGGAGTAGCCCTTGTAGGAGATTATCACTCTTTTGGGCTTTGCTTTCGCCCCGTCGTGGGACCCCCTTCAGTCTGGTCGGTGCGACGGTGATCCGCGTGAGACATAGCGTATGAGAGAAGTCGGTTGTGGCTTTGATATATATTTGTAAATATATGAGTTGTATTTATTTAGTATAAGAGTGATGTAATTTAAACTCTTATGGACTGGTTTTATAGTCATGTGCTTATATGTTTGAGTATTGATCGCGGGGGCCAGTGGCCATTATTTTACCGCGCCTGGGCCACATGGTCATTGTTGATTATTAGGACAGGTTGTACCTTGGGTAGAGCTCCCCGTACAAAGGAGACTCTGCCCGATTTTCGTGAGTGGTGTCGGGTAACCCGACATCCACGAGTATTCCACGGGTTGACGGGTTGTCAACGAACCCCCCGGTTTTGGGGCGTCACACACTAGCCTTACGGTTTTGCGTCACAAAACCTGATCTCGGCTATCCATGATGCGCATTGGTCCCTCCTCGAAGGTCCCATCGTCAACCTCAATCTTTCCCCAATCCACTACATAAAATTTGGATCGGGAGTGTACCTCGGAGCATGGAGGCGTAAGATATCGTGAACACACGACATGCTGGCGGTAAAATTTGCCGAGTGCCGCTACGATTGCCCACCCTCTCTGAGTATCTCGAAGGGCCCGATAAACCCTCGGCGATGGCTTCCCACGCAGCTTGCGAATCGACCACTCCTCTCTTAGGCATCACCTTCAAGAGGCGTGATCACCAACCTCGAACTCTAGGGGTTGTTCTTTGTTTACTTAGCTCTTACCTGGCAGCTGCGTGTCGTGAGAAGACAGCGTCGTATCAAACTCACGCTACTCGGGAGGGGTCTCTAATGAAATGCGGACTAGTAATGGAGCTCTCTCCTACCTCTGTCCAGCAAATCGGTGATCGGCATGGCCTCAGTATAAAGCCTCGTGAGGGTGTCATGCGTATACTCTGCTTTGATAAGCTGTTGTTATAGAGCGGAGATTCCCTTGGGGCAAGTGCTCTTTCCCACCTACCCTTATGATCGAGACTCATGCTTGCGACTCCTCTCTCACACTTGTATGGTCCTCTCGGCGGCCAGGTACGTACGTGGGTGGAAGGGATTTGTACTCATGACCAATCGTATCAAGGCCTTTTGGAAACTCTTCGAAAGTGCATATTGGCTCTCGAGTCTGCAGTAAAACCTTTATGGATCTTTTGGCCTCCATGTAGTTGGACGAGTCTCTCGATCTTCTTGGGAAAAATTCCTCAGTGTGAAGGTCATCCGGCGCGGCTATAAAATATGTTGACCGTGAGCGATCTACTATCACCCGTGTCATGTCTAAATGGTGTCCATAGTAAATAGGTCATGAGTCCATCATGATGTGCTCAGCTTCGCTCGGCTACCTCCGGTAACGGAGTATCTCCCAGCCGATGTGACCCTTAACTTGCTAACATGCTGGGCAGTAAGTCAAGTTTTCTCAAAGTCCCCTACGTGTCTCTTCATCCCTCTCGATGATCTTTGGCGACAAAATCTGGTACATCTTTGTGCCACACGGATCTGCAAACAAATCACAGACGATGGAACTCCTTGAGGATGCGCTCTGCGGATCATAATAACACAGGAACCACTACCCGTCCACTATACCGAAGACTACCATCTGAGTGGATGATCCAACCCTCGTCACCTGTACCTTATTATACTCGGTCCCTAATGGACACTAATTCTCGTCATATAAAGGGACTTTCGATCACTTTACCAAATAGAAGCGGCGCTACCAAATTCCCCGATGTGCCTTGAGCACGCTTTCGCTATCTTGTAATCTAAAGCGCCCCGCCAATTTTCGTATCTCACCCATCCCGGGGAAGCTATCTTTGCGATACTCCCCATGACTTGGTAGTGCATCAACCACCACATTTTTGCCTTACCAAGATGGTAATGCAAAGTGAAGTCATAATCCTCTAATAACTCCATCCACCTGCATTGCCTCATGTGGGGTCTGATGCATTGAGAGATATACTTGGACTTTTGTGGTATGGTGCGCCTCGTTGCTCGCCGCGTATAAGTAGTGGCGCCCAGTCTTTGGAGCAAAAGCTATGGCCGCTAACTTCCATGTCGTTATTATTGATTAATTTTGTTCATGATGATTCTTGTGGCGGGAATCATAGCTACTACCCTCTCAGGCGCATCAAACACATCTTAGTCAGGCCCTCGGCGTCCACAATGCTTTGTGTACCCACTGTCCCTGTCCCCTGTCTGAGCCCCATCAAAGCGGAGTTGTAGTGACCTCCTTCTCAACTCTGGATTGCGCTCTCGCATCGGTCATCGATCAAACTTGACCTCCTTAGGGTTAATCACAAATCACGGAGTGCCGCCAATGAGAGAAATCCTCAATGAGTCTCTGTGGTACCCGGCTAAATCGAGAAACTCACGTATCTCGAGGCGGGTCGATCTCTCGACTCATCATGGCCTGAAGCCTTCTCGAAGGGTCAACGACATCTTGGAAGGCGACACCGCGTGTCCCGAATCTCACCTTAGCAAAGCCCAAAACTCGCACTTCACGAACTTGGCGTCTGGTGATAGTCGTATTTGTAAAACAATCCTCGGATCTGTCTCATGCTCCTCCTCATTGGGAGTAGATCAATGTGTCCCACGAACCCGACAAGGCGATCCAAATAGGGTTGAAATACCCTATGCATAGGAATCCATAGTCTTTCTTGGCCATGTCGATCAATCAAAGGCATCACTTTGTAAACTCAAAGTGCCCTTAACGTCTGACCAATATCTTAGGGATATCTATCTCCCTAACCCTCAGCTGATGGTAACCAGTGCGAAGGTCTATCTTAGAGTAGACTCGCGCCCCCCTCAACTGATCAAACAAGTCATCTAATAAATTCTTTGTCCAACAACTCCTGTAACTAGACCTTGAGTTCCTGCAACTCAACTGGTACCATCCTATGCGGAGTCATAGAGATGGGCGATGTGCCAGGGTGTACCTCGATCTGAGAAGTCTACATCCACTGCGGGCGTCCTAGTAGCTCATCACGGAAAAACATCCTCATGCTCGTGGACTGCAGGGGAGATCAGAATCTGTCTCACCTCGTCCTCTAGGGTATGGCTTGCTAGCCAACCCATCAACTGCATGTGCCATCTAGAATCATACACGGTCTGAGGTAAGGCATCATGCTTGTCCCCTTGAAACGTAACACAAGTACCGTATGGAGTGTAGGCAGTAACCCTCCTACACTCACAATTGATGATAACTCAGTATGTCGTCAACTAATCTATCCCAAGCATGACGTCAAACTCTGACATGTCCATGACCCTCAGGTCCACTGTGAGTAGAATCCCAGAGATCTCTAATTCGCAACCCCGACATATTAGATCCACTCACCCACTGGTCACAGGGAGAACTCACATATAGGGGCTTCAAGGTCTAAACCTCACAGCCCAACTTCCTTTGTAATCTGGCTGATGAATAAATGCGATGCACCCAAGTCAAATAATACCCTTGCCCATAGGCGAGATAATAGAAACATACCTTGTATAGCTAACTGATCTGCTGGCTCAATCGATGGTATGATGGCGTAGACACGTCCCTGAACCCCTGATGTCCCGGCCTGTGGGCCCTATCCTCGGCCTCGACCCATGCCCTGACCCCTCTGGCCTGTCTGTGCGGCAAGAGGTGCTCGTCTGAAACCTGCTGAGACTTATCTTGGTTGCTCGACCCTCTTGGGGGTGGAGGAACAAAGCGTAATCAGCCTTTGTCCGCTAGCCAGCTAGGATTACTTGTTTGTCCGAAACCCTAGGATCCTTGCCTCTAGGGAAATCCCTTCATGTCGGGTGTGGCGGAAATAACAAACCGCTATTCCACGTGGAGCCACCAGCTAACCTTGGAATGATAAATGTGACTTGCAGAAACCCTCGTGAACTAAAAGCCTTTGGCTTAACCACGAACTAAGAAAGAAGACTGACTCTCCTTCCTCTTGCCACCAGCACCCGCATCTCGGATGCTCCGTGCGTTCTCTATCTCTCACTCAATGATCAAGGCTGTACTGACCATCGAGTCCATGTCTTATAGGTTATGTCTTACAATCTTGCCCCAGATGGACAATTTTAGCCCATCCTCGAACCTCCTGACTTTGGCCTCGTCAGTGGCCACATAATCATCCCTGAAACGTGCCAACTTTGTGAATCTGGCTACGTACTCGAGTACAGTCATCGTCCCATGTCTCAGCTCAAGGAACTCTTGGGCCTTCACATGTCTAGCAAAAGCCGGAAAATACTTGCTCATAAAGAGCCCATGGAACTCTGCCCAAGTCATTGCCTCTAAGTCCTAGGTCTTAATCCCACTACACTTGGACTCACCTCTATTTGGAGCATGGCTAACGATCTTAAGCGACATCGGAGGTAATATCCATAACCTCCAATACCTTCTCAATCTAGTCTGCCACCATCGGATCCCCTCCCCCTGTGAACGTTGGAGGATGATGTGCCTTAAATCTTTGGAGATTTTCGGACCTCGCTTGGCTACGGTTGCACTAGCACGTACGTGGCAATAGTTGCAACCCCTGGCGGCTCAACAAGGCACCGCTGGTCAAAAACAAGTGGTGCTTAATCTGCACCTCATGGACGACCTCTATGTCCTCGTCCTCAACTTGCCATCTACACATGTCAAATGGCAACAACTTTATTCAATTTCATTTCCAGTCTAACTAGTAACGCACATGCCAATTACTAATAAACTTGACATCCATGGCGAGGCAGTTCATCGCACAAGTGGTGCTAATTGCTAACCACACCTTTTATTTATTTCAATAAAATTCAAAACTTTCTTGGTCATTTCGTTTTCTGAACCCCTAAAGTTATAGTTCCTAACCTTAGCATTCCACTTTTTTCTATATACATTATGTCATGTATATAATTTTCCGCGCAATAACCACGCAATCACATTTCCCATATACATCATACAGTGTATATGTCTTTCCGCTCAATTTGTAACACACAATTACGCAATCACAAACATGGAACACACAACCAAACACACCATGCATGTAGTGGTCAAAGGCACATCCCGTGAACTCTAAGTATTTAGTGTACCTATCCTCAGATTCAAGCTATGGCTATTTGATATCAATTTCACCTCAATAGCCATGACTAAGCCCATGTCATATAATCCCTAGGTAGTCGTATACCTAATATACGATACCATCTTTGTGAAGCTAATTATTAGATTTCAAGCTCAATTAATCCCTAACCGGGCATTACACTCTGGTACATATCCCAGACCATGCCGACACACTCTACGAGGTGTGATATGCATAGCTACGATGCAAGCTATGACACCCCTTATCAGGGGTCAGTTGACAACCCGAATCAACACAGGAAACCTATAGATATCGGTGTCCCAATATCACACTCATTTGTCTCAATATATTAGGACCTATTCTGCATATTTAATTCACAAATACACAAAAATATATGATAGACTATTTAATCAGATCAGTTTACAATCCTTTTATACAACAAAAGGTATACATGAACTCTAGGCTCTTATCCCATATGCGGGTCGACCACACTTAGCTGGACACATACGAAGGGGGTCCCATTGGGAGTGAGCAAAGCCTAATAGTGATAATCTCCTATAAGGGTTACTCCCCACCTAAAATGCACATGCAATGACATACGTAAACATCAATCACATTTCATACAATTTATGCAATATTATATGAAATGTTCCGTGTCATGCATGAGATGCAACCCCTCATGCTCTAGCTTTGAGTCGATCGACTCCCTCACACGGAATGCCAATTGCCCAGAAAAACCCAGGTCATCGGTGTTTAACCCGATAACTTCGGCCCATTGGGCGACCCTCCGATCTTTAATTTATCAAATCCTTGATTTTCTTTTTCTTTTTGTGGGCCACGATTTTTGGGTTTAAGCGCCGCGCGTCATTCCAACATTTCGCGAACTTACATGAGTCGGTAATCATGTCTAACCGTGAGATAACATTTGGGTCTTTCACTGCGGGGGGATCTACGGCCCCCTGCCTTTCAAAATATGTAATTTATCATTTTGATCGATTTTACGCCAGTGAGTCTCAACCTTGGACTTTGTCCATTCCAGGAAACTTACGACCCATTCCTGCTGCCGGTGAATACTCAATACCATGCACCCACACCCGATTCGACGCGATGTGACCGTGCATATGAAATGCATGATGCCAATTCATTCTCCTTCATGTTACATGTATATATAAGTGCTACATGAAACATTAATACACCATGGATAATTATAAGGTTTACATATAATTAACATCCATGCAATCCATGTTAATACATTAACAAGAAAATATTAACATGATATTTTCACACACAGCATGTTATTTATTTTTTTTCCACAATAACACACAAAATATGGCCCCCAAATCTCGAACCCATATAAAACAGGGCACCTCTTGGTCCCTTCACAGTTTCATCAGAATTATTATGATACCCAAAATACACCCCAAAATTCAAAGACATCAGTCAGGGATCAAAACCAAGCTCAACACGATGCAGGACTGACCAAAAACGATCTGAAAATCTGTCCAGAATTGTCAAGAAACCGAGTCCATAAATTTTAACTTCGGCTTGTCTACAAAAGCAAGTCCACGAAATTTAGCACCCCAGTTTGATTTTGAAAACAATCTCAAAAAATTCTAAAAATTCTTGCACTCAGGTCAAAAAATTGGGGACTGAAATTCGGCAACTTTACGACCTCTAAAGCCAATCTCAAGCCATTAAATGGTCTTTTAGGTTAAAAATAACACAAGTAGGAAAATTCCTACCTCATAGGTTGAAAGCGAAACTCCAAATTTGAATTATTTGCGCGTAACTCTGTCAGTGGATCAACTTCTGTATTCTCACTCCCAGCTCTTTCATCACAAACCTCCATTTCTTTGTTTTTTATCTTTTTCTTATTATTATTTTGGATATGGTTCTATATTGTTTCAAATTTAGGATCCGTTCTACTAGAAATAATTTGTTTATTTTGGTTCCTTTGTTTTAAAGTATGAACAACTTCAGGATCATTTCACAGATTTTGTAAAAATCTAGTCTCTGAAATCATTAAACATGGCCAAAAAATGTTAAAATAATTATATATGAAATTTAATGAAACTTTTACAGTCTTCGTTTATGAGATGAGATTTATGATGAAGTCAGTTTCAAATCTAAAAAATTGATTTTTCATTAGAAGTCTGTTTTAAAATTTTCATAAATTGAATTTTCTAGGTTTTACAAATCCTTCAAAACAATCTATATCTGGAGTATGCCTGTATTGCCTATTTAATATCTTTTGTTTCTTTTGATTTAGTATTTGGTGTTTTATATTATTTTGTCTTTACAAAGATATTTTTCTTTATTACATTTGGGTCCCTCTATATATGTCTATAAGTTCACATTATTTAACTGTTTTAGATTCATTCATCATATATATCATTGTGTCTTCTATTTCACTTTCCATTTGGGTTGACTCATTATTTTTATTCTTTTATGATTATTCTTCTGTCCTTGTTTCTTCTTTTTATTTTTCTTTTTCTTTCAACTCATTTCTAACAATTTTTATCAAACTTCTTTTCCTCATCTTCCTTTTTTATTATTCTTCAGATCTTTCTAATATTATTGTTCTCTTTCATTAGTTCTTCGCGTATTTTGGTTTTCTATGATTCAGAGTATTTGTTGTATTTCTGTTATATTCTATTTCTAATTTTTCTATCTTGTTTTCGATTTTCAGTCATTCTATCTTATTGCCTTTAAGCCATCTATATGATTTATATTTTCTTTAATTCCATTTGTATTTTCTTTGTCTAAATTTGGATTTTTTTTCCCTAAAGGGATCAATATATACTTTCTTTATTAGTTTGACTCTTTCTGTATAAATTTAGATGATATCTTGTTATTTCCATATTCTTTTAATTTTCTCTTATATTTTGGGAGACAAATTTCCCTATTTTATCTTTTTTATTATATTTTAATTTCTTTTGGATGTTTGTCCTTCATTCTTAATATTTTTTATTTTTTCTATAATTTTTCTTATTTTTTCCGAGTCCATATTAATTGTAAATGGTATATATTCGTAATAATTCTCAACTATATCAGAAATTATTATGTTTATAATTTCTATATATCTTTATTTGTTAAATAAAGGTAAGCAAATTTCTAAACATTCTATTACCGTATCATATAAATTATGTTTTATTCTATCTATCTTTCTTCCATTAAAGTCTTTATATGAAATTGTTGTCTATCCTCTATATATTTATCTATTGTTCGACTTTACAAGGTTTTAATTATTATTTTACTCATTATACAAGTTTTCAAATTCTCACCTTCATTTTAGTAATCTTCATTACCTTCTATTCTATGGTTGGATTTTCTATTTATTTAAATTATAATAAAATGTTCACTAAAAATCACTTCTTCTTGATTATAAGCTTTATTTCAATTATTTTCTATTAGATTTAAATCTAAAGGTTATATCACCATTAAGTATATTTTTGTTTAAGTTTTCATCTTAGCTTTTCCTAATATTTCTTCTTTTATATTCTATGGGAGATCTAATGTCGTATAATTGTTAATGATTCTTATAAGAATGTTGAGACTTAGAGATATATAATCTTCTTAATATCCAATCATTAATTAGAATTATAATTTATAATAAGTTTTGAGATTATATTATTACAATATCATTCAGATCACATTCTTCATATTCTTCTATTATTATTGTAACTTTATTTTCAACATGACTTTATCATAATAAATTTTTACATGTGACTTTTCCACGAATTTATTATCTCTTGTCAATACACCGCCTAAATCACTATTTTCAATACACCACCTATATCACTATTTTCAACATGTATTATCTATATTTATTATAAACAAGACTTTGTATACATTTATTACTTCAACTATATCAATACAAGATGAATAAGGCTATATGGCTTTGATATCATAATTCTTTATTTTTCAACTTTTGAGTTATTATCACCATTATATGGTTTATCAATTTTAATACCACTATCAATATCTTGTGCCAAAAATTTGCACTATATATACCAACTAAATATTTTTGTAGAGTAAATATTAGTAGGTAAATTGTAACTAATTTGTCGCTAAGATCTTGTGCCAAAAATCACACCATATTTACCAACTAGATATTTTTGTAGGTAAATTATAAGTAATTTGTCGTTAATATTTTGTGTCAAAAATTCGTACCGCATTTAACGACTGGATATTTTTGTAGGAAAATATTAGTAAGTAAATTATAGTTAATTTGTCGTTAATAACTTATGTAAAACCTGAGAAAAAAATCGAACTTTTCTGAAAAATGGCAAAAAGGGTAAATTGCCAAAATAGTACAAGTTGAAAAATCGAAAATTTTCTAGATCTTGGATGATAAAACGAAACTCACCGTTGGATTCGTCACCATGAAATCTAGTTACCACAGCCGAATTTCGATTGAATTCAGGCGATCGATTTTCACGTTTTTTTGGGTGATGGGTCCAGTGACTCCCAAAGACGAAATTGTTTACGAAAATCTTGGAAGTTAGGAAATGACTTGAGTTAAGTTTATGGGTGATGAGTGCAAAATTAAATACATGTTTTGAGTTCATTTCACAATGCTATTTTGTGCATTTGTATCATATTCATATAAAACTCATAAAATTTCTGCAAACTTGGTTTGTAGGATTATTGATGAAAATCAAGTGATTTGGCAAGAAATGAGCAATATATTTCCAAAGAAAGAGTCAACCAAGAGAGTCACAATGCGCCACTGGGAAGATAAATTTTTACGTACCATATGGAACATCAAATGGATTCGAACTTCCTCATATGGTTGCATTCTACAGTCAAGAAGCTTTCCAACTGAGTACTCTGCACTTCAAATCGAGTTAAAAAGCGAAGAAGTTATGAACTTGGAGCAAGTTGGAGAAGAAAAACAAGTTCTTTTGTCCGAGCTGTCGCAACCAAGCAATGTGTGACGAGGAAACTTAGTCGCAACCTAAAGCGTGTCGCGACCCGACTGTTGTGTCTCGACCAGCTTCAACATTGTCGCGACCAAAAGCGGAGAAACCCTAAAGGCGAAAATTGATATTTTAACCTATTTTCAAGCCCATTTCACCCCTAGGACCATATATATATACTCGTTTTTAGGTAAAAGAGGCCGGCGGGAAGGTGGAGAACCTCTCTCAATGGGAAGCCTCTCTCTAAACTACCCATTTTTCAGTTTTCTACAGTTTGATTTTTGTAGATCTTAGAGGAATTTTTAAGCGAGATTTTCTTTGTATTATGAAGAGATTTAAGTCTTTGTATAAATTGAATTTCACTAATGTTCGAGACAAAAGGTGAAGCTAAAAATCGAATTTTCTCTCGTGGAGTTTTCTCTCTCTGGCCTTTCATTTAGTTTTTCTTCTTGAGGTTTTTATTTTTAATAGATCTTAGAGTAGTTTTAAAGAAGATTTTATTTCTATTGAAGAGATTTCGGTCTTTGTACTCAAATATTCAATTTATTCTTGTTGGCGAAGATTTGCTTCAATTTGGATTTTCTATTCTTGTCTCTTGATTTCTTTCTTCATTTTCTTACTTTTTGTTTGATTGGTGATTATTGGAATCCAATAATGGAACATTAAACACCCTCTATGGGTGGGGATTAATTGTTGAACATTCAGATTTGCAGATTTTCAGTTTATTTTGTGGGTTTGAAGACTGGTTTTATATAATTGGTACTGTTCATATAATGAGCTGTTCGGAATATTAGTAGCTTATATCGAGAAAAGAGTTGTATCTTTGCTTTGATTTCCAAGAGGCCCTCCCGGTAGCCACGAGAGATGGAGATTCTGAGAGTAAAGAGCGGTAACCCAGAGTATGTTAGACTAATATCTTTAAGACTAATGAACTCCTGAAAAATTACTTTGATGAAGTCACTAATTTACTCATGGTGTGAAGTTAATTAGATGATTATCAATTTAGTTGTCCGGAGAGTTTCTTCTTAGTCGATGAAAGGATCTTGATCTGTGTTAGCAAAGATCTAATCAAGGAGATAGAAAATTTTATTAGATTTGAAGGGCGAGATAATTACATTAGAGAAGGCTTGCATTATCCTGTCTGTAGGCGAAATCATGAGTCTAAGAAACCGTTGCAGTATTGAAAATAAAAACAATCAAATCTTAAAGAAGTCAGGTTTTACAAGTATCTATTTAGACCCATTTGTCACGAAGGAATATGGTGTGTTAAATGATGAAATGTATAGTGCCGGGAGAAATCACAAAAGCTATACTACCTTGCTCTTGGACAAATCTAGCATTTAACTTACAATTGTTGTGCTTTCAAGGAAATGCAAACTTTTTTGTGAATAATTATCCCCATCCCTAGTGACTCTCTTCATACCTTTTAGAATTAAGTAGTTGTTTATTTTGTAGATTTTTAGGATTAGTTTTAAATCCGTTTTTGTTTCAATTAAATTGATTTTATTCCACATCCTATTTAATCGCCTAAATAGTGAAAGAGCCCTTATGTCAGGGTGATCAAATTCCAATTAGAAACCTCCAATCCTCGTGGAGTCGATATCCAGGACTCCTAGAGTCCACTTTACAATGCTTAATATGACCCGTGCACTTGCGAGAGAGGGTTAAAGTGTTGGTAATACTTTTCATTTCGGTTTGAGTACACTTACTTTTGTTCGAATCAGTTTTAGTATTTTTATTCCTCCTTGGCCATATTTTCACATATACATCATTTGGTCTTTACAATGGGATATAAGTTGAACTTGAAAGGGGATGAAATAAAGCTTCAAGCCAGAATCGGACCCGAACGAGGGTGGACATGTGGCACGACATGGGCCACACATCTAACTTAAACTTAAGTTGGGACAAAAGAGGAATTAGGGCAAAAGGAGCCTATTTTCCTAGTTTGATCGAGAGAGGAAGAGAGAAAAGGAGGCAGGTTTGCTCAAGATCTCTGAGATTCAGTTGGTCGGTTTTCATTCGGACCAAAGACAAAGTTCATCGCATCGACGAGGGGTACCTGGAAAGAGGGATTTCACCGAAGATCCAAGAGGGGATATTTCGGGAAATCGAAGTTATCAAGTTTATGAGGCTTCCTACCCGTGTATCACGCTCCTAGAGGTAAGGTATTCTTCCTACCTTGGCTTACTTTCCATCCTTGGGCCGAGAAAATAGGGTTTTTTGTTAAGGGCTTGTTTAGTGAAGAAAAAAAACTGGATTTTCGAGTTCTGTTTGATGTTTCTTCGCCTTAAGGTTAGGCGAAGGTTTGAATCTTCCCACGAAAGATTAGTTCGTCGCCTAGGTGAAGGGATGGTTTGCCTAGGCGAAGGGATGGTTGCCTAGGTGAAGGGATCCTCCTAGGTGTGGGCATGTATGCCTAGTGAACCCGAAGGACAAAAAATGGATTCTTTTGTCCTTTAAGCAAGGTTGTTGCTGCTCAAACCGGAAACCACTTTACTGAAGCGAAGTGAATCACCGCTAAGTGTTTCTGGAGTTACTAGAGGCACATGTTTGTGGCTGTTTAGGAGTCAATCTTGTGGCCTGGTTTGGCAGTTGGTGTGGCTTCGGGCTATTGTGTGACTTGTTTAGGTGTAGTGTTTGCATTCAAAGTGACATGTTTTGATGTCAATATGTCTGTTTCTAATATGTTGACATGCCCGATGGATTATATGTACCAAATGGCTGTACCATATGACGATTGTGAGTGTACCACTGCCAGCAATGTAGTGACTGTTTGGGTGTCAATATGAGTACTCCAACGTATTGACATGTGATGAAGTGTTATGTGCAATGGCCATTTCATGGCTTGCTTGTGTGTGTGTCATTGCTTGATCATAGAATGACATATTGAATGTAAATGTTACCTTACCCATATTGTATGATATATATTGACATGAATGAAATGATGTATGGAAGTCATATGGAAGGTGATGGTGTACTTGACACGGTAAGTGGTGTGGATTGTATGGTCCATGTAGCATTCATTAGTATGTCTGTGATAACATCTACAATGCGGCATATTGCATAGCATAATAACACCGGGGCATTGCAATAAATGGGTGTGAGTGCATGGTTGATGAAATCAACCGCTGTTTAGTTGTTTGATTAGAACCAGACCGATAAATCGGACAGCGATCCAACAAAGAATCCTCACAGATTGAATAAAATAGGTAAAGAGAATACTTGAACCGAAATTATCAACAAGAATGGATAGATCCCTCCTATAAGTTGAAAAACTATAGTGCTTCTGAACCGGCATAGTCCCGGCGGTGAAGCGTAAAAGTGTGTCTGGAGTGCAGTAGGAGCTGCGATCATGACTAAATCCACCACCCACACAAAAGGCATGGTTTTGATTATAAAATGATCATTGTGATGTATCATCCAAAAAGCTTTGGTTTTATAAACCAAATAATTTGTTTTGAAAATGATATTGGATGTCATCCAGAATGGCGATTATCATAAACTACGGCGTTATGTGAGAAATTCGGTGAGGACTGGGTACCGCGGTACATGATTGAGGTCCTCATCTTATTTCGCGGCTAACGTGAAGGTTCATATAGAATTGGCATATTTCTTGTAAATGTGAATGTAAATGTTGGTGATATTGCATGCACCAAGTGGAGTAACCGCCATGGAGTAATCTCACACTAGGCGTGGCTCACCTTACAGTTCTTACTTCGGTGGCAAGAGATCTACTGAGTGGATGGCCTTCGGAATGACCATAGATTAGAGAAGAGGCCGACATCTTCAGCATGATAAATCTTTGTAAAAAAGTGTTTGGATGAACTAGTTCTAGCATGTATTTTTTGTATAAATCAGTACAATTCAAATTCTTTTTATCTTTATTGTAACTCTCTTCAAAGTATAATAATGGTAAGAGGTCATGATCGGACTCTTATGGAGTCTTTTAAAGTATAATTATTCTCATATTTTTAACTTAAATATGGATGAATGAATCTAGTAAAAGGATGTATTGAGGTGGTTGTCAAAGTAACTCAAGGTATCACAGTAATTAGGCTCTTTGATACCAAGGCTTAGGTGTAATGACTAAGTATGAATCCATGAGTTTAGAAAGAGTTAAGATCAATGGACATAGGTTTGAGGTGTCACATCTTGGTATCCAGAGCATATGTATCTTGAATGCCAAGGTTTTATGATGTAAGTCTAGGTCATTAGATTCATTGAGTTAATTATGCTTGTTTATTACATAAGGCATAAAATTATCTGAATTACTAAAGATTAAATCTGACGTGCTTCAGACCATTGCATTCATTATTATTGCATTTGTTTTGTACCTAAATATTTTTACATGATTTGATGTTTATATGTTGTTGAATTATATACATGTGGTAAATTGTATATAGGAAAAGAGAACACTAGGTTGAAGAGGCATATGAGGAGTTGGAGAGAACCAGGGGATGTAGTTTGGGAGTGTTGAGGTCTATTAGTAGTTGGCATTGCACTGCACTAGATAGACAGAAAAGGAATCTCAATTTTCTATTTGACATGTATAGATGGCAAAGTAAGAGGAAGGCAACGTAGAGGCGGTGGAGCGGGGCAACAACCAACCACATTGGCGCTGATAATGGCCTTCATAGGCTGTATAATCCATTGCTACATTGGCGTGGCCAAAGTATTTGTGGCTACCACCAAGCCTGAGCTAAGTGCAAATAAATGGGCCAGAGAGGACCGATAACTCTGGGGTTTAGACAGCATATCACTTCAACCTTCAAGGGAGAGGAACGATGGGCGATCTATTAGTTAAACAAGTTGGCAAGATTTTGAAAAGGCTATGAAGTCACCTGGAGTACATGAGAAAAGGCCGATTGCATTCGGCTAGGAATTGAATCCCAAGTATGGTGGGATTAAATTAATATCAAAGACTTGAAGGCAATGACATGGAAGAAGTGCATGAGCTCTTCATGAGAAAATGTTTGGCATCACTGTGTAGTACAAAAATCTAGGGAGCTCTAGAGTTGAAACAAGAGCGATCAAACCACAGTGCTTTCGAATCATGACTAAGTTCTGTGATTATACATTTCGAGATGATTATGTGGCCTGGACATGGCTCAGTGAGGAAATTTGAGGATGGTTTGAAATTATCCATGCGGGGTAGTAAAGTGGGACTCCTCCACCATGGATGATGTTGGACATCCCTATGCATGTCGAAGAGGAAGTGGATGACGTGAGCATCACGGGATCCGCGGGTGCTAAGTGATAAAAGGAAAGTCAACTCTCTTCTTCAAGCAGGAAAACCTTGAAGGACTTGCTCCATGGGAGTTTGAAGAGAAACGGGGCCACGACCATTAGGCTGGAGCCCAAGATCAGTCATCAGATGGGAACATGGAAATCTACAGCAACCAATTCAGAAGTGTGTGTTTCCAATGCCACCAGCCTAGACACTTGAGGCGGGATTGCCACTAAGGCGGGATACTAGAGTTATGGGACACCTGATGATCATTATTGAACATCTGCAGGGCGCAGAGAATTTGACCTCCCTACCCCTATGACGAGAAGAGCCAGTATCGATAAGAGTCTTTGACACCTCTTTTATTTCCTGAAACGAGCCCGTGGGTGGGCGTAGGTCGGTCGAAGCGAGGCTCCTGTTTAGGACTGGGACCCGGGCGTGTCTGCGCCATTACGCTCAGTGGGCATGGAATCAATCAGTTATTCAATTACTTTTCTACTCTTTGGCATAAACGAGTATTTGGTCCTGATGCATCACCATTCATTCGGTTGGTGCATATGTGTTGAATTTGAAACCAGAAGTTGAAACGAAGCGATCAATTTGCATGAGTTCTCCTTAGGAACTAGGGTGAGTGTTAATCGGATATCCGAGGATTGTAAGCTAGAGATCTCAAAGTTCTTCAGCTGTGGACCCTAAAGATTCATTGGACATCGTGGTTAGTGTCCCCAAATCATGGTTATGGACTGTTGGATGGCATATGGGTGATGTGATTGTGATAGTGGAGGGATGTATTTTTGTATGAATTAGTGGTGTGTTACGTTTCAAGTTAATATGATCTTTACCCACGGTGGTATCAACTCTAGGTGGCTGGTAGTTGATAGGATGGTTTGCAAGCCTTACCTTGGAAGCGGTGGGAGCTTGAGTTTTGGATCACCCTCGGGTGATTCAGCTCATAGAGATGTTGCAGATGAACTCTGAGATTACCTCCGTGGGATATGGGCTTGGTGGCCAGGTTACACCTTTGGTACCGCCTATTCTGGCTCCGCATATAATGCAGGGCTTCTTGGAGTTACGGGAGCTCAAGGGTCAAATTCTTGGGAGTCATTTAGACTGAGAGGTTTCATTAAGACCGAGCACTCAGTTATATTTTCACGAAGAGGACCCAGGCTGTGATTGTCTTATCTAGTGTCAGCAGATGAACCAGGGTACTATCAAGAGCCAAGTGCCCTTTGTCGCAAATTGATGATTTGTTTGATCAGCTAAGAGAGGCACGAGTCTACTCCAAGATAGATCTTTGCATCGGCTATCATCAATTGAGAGTTAAGGAGGCAGATATCCTAGAGGCAGCGATTTGGCGTGATATGGAGCATTTAGGTTCATAGTGTGATTCGGATTAATGGTGCTCCAGCGACATTCGCCAGTCTTATCGCCAGGGTGTTCAGGCCCTACCTGAATCGGTTGTTGTGGTTTTCATGGATGACATCTTGATCTACTCCAAGTCTTAGGAGGATCACAAGGGTCACCTGAGAGTCGTTCTCCAGACCTTGAGAGAGCATCAGTTGTACACCAAATTCAACAAGTGTGAGTTTTGGCTTACTGAGGTGAGATTCTTGGGGAACGTGGTATCGACTTCGAGGGTATCCATGGACCAGGAAAGTTAAAAATGAGTTATGAGTTGGGAGGGCCAGAGTTGATCTTACAGATCGCGGTTTTCTTAGGATTTGTGAGAGTGCTACGGAGGTTCATGAGGACTGCCGGTTATTGCTATGACAAGAGTTATTAACGGAAGGAAGTGATTTGGTGGAAAGACTTGTGTGAGAGTCATTCCCGGGAATTAAAGGAGCTTGCGGGGTTCCTGTGATGATCCAGAGGGGATGAGTGTGAGTGTCTTTAATGATGCCTCCCGAGAATGACTTGGGATGTGTTTTTGTGCGTCAGGAGGGTGGTGGCTTATAGTTCTCGACAGTTGAAGAACCGCGAGTAGAGTTACCCTATACATGACATGGAGTTGGTGGCCATTGTCTTTGCCTTAAAGGCTTGGTGCCACTATTTATATGGTGAGTAATTCAAGGTGTTTTCAAACCATAAGTCGTTTTGTTTTCTGAGTGGGACATAGCACCAGAGCAACAGATGGATCAGTTATCTGAGACCATGATTTCACTTTGCATTCTGTCAGGTAAAACAAATGTCGTAATGATCTTGGCGGTGGAAGGTATTGACTAGTATAGCTTCTCGGGAATGGCAAATGCTTAAAATTTGTGGAATGATTCAGGCGTAAATCTGGGTGATCAGCTCCCGAGTGTTCAGGAGTTTGCGGCTATGCCTTCCCTGGGCGGTATTCGAGTTATAAGGGACAAGGCGAGAGGTGCTGTCAAGAGTTCGGTCGCGAGGTCAAGTATCATGACAAAGGCTAGGTCATGCACTCAAATAGTAGTCTTCGGGTATGGGGCGGGTTGTGGTTTGGTAGTCCCGAGAGAAGGAGATCTTCGGGGAGTTTCATTGCTCATTGTTTTTCTTTTTATTGCATCGGTGGCACGAAGATGTACCATGATCTTTGTCGCTGGTATTACTGGAGTGGGATGAAGAAACCTGTGGAGGTGCTGGTTCAACGATGTCGTGTCAACAAGTAAAGGCTAAGCAGGAGAATTTGCGGGATTACTCCGGCCATTGGAAGCATTAGTAAATAGGAATGTCATAATGGACTTTGTGACTCACTTGCTACGGACATCGCGAGGGCATGACGCAATGTGGGTGATAGTGGACCGGCTCACGAAGTCAGCACACTTTTTGGCTATGTGGATGACCTTCACTCTGGAGAAATTCTATAGGTTGTAAGTACGAGAGAATGTCCGGTTACATGGAGTGCCAGTATCCAGTATCGGATCCGGATCCCAGGTTTATGACTCATTTTGGAGAGTTTCCAGCGAGCTATGGGGACACAATTGATGATGAGCACAACTTTTCATCCCCAGATAGACGGTCAGTCAGAGAGGACCATCTAGACATTAGTGAACATGCTACGAGCATGTGTCCTGGATCTTAAGGTAATTTGGAAAGAGCTATTCGTTGGTGAATTGCTTTAACAATGATTATCGATGAGCATACAAATGGCACTAGGAAGGCATTGTGTGGAGCCATCATCGATCTCGGTTTGTTTGGATAAAGGTGGGAGAAGAACCACCGCCAGGTCAGTTGGTTGAACACACCTCTAAGAGGTGATTTGATAAGAAAGCATCTTCTCACATTTCAGAAAGCCAGATGGCTATCTTTGATAGACAAGGGGGCCTACAGGAAGTTTGAGTGGGTGATCATATCTTCTTCAAGGTGATGCCTAAGAGGAGGGTAGTTGGGATTCGGCAAACGAGGGAAGCTATCGCCGGTGTATTTAGGCCGCCCCAGAGATGCTCTGAGAGGGTGGGTCTGATTGCATATGATTAGATTTTGCAGGGTTTATCAAGTGTGCATGAGAATTTATCTCTCCATGCTCCGTACACCCCAAATCAGGCTCATGTGGTGGATTGGGGAGGCTTATGGTCATGCGAGATGGAACCTTCGATGAAAGACACGTGCGGCTCATTGAATATTAGTCGGGATTAGGTTTTGCGAGAAAAAGCCGAAATTGGGAAACTAATAGAGGTGTTGTGGCGACCTTAGTGGAATAAGAGGCAACATGGAGCCTTGAAGGACACTCTGCAAGCAACCCTATCCTTCTTGTTCAAGGAAGAAGGTATGTTTTAGTCATTCATATTAAATGTCTATCACATATGCATGAGATTGTGTGTGGTGTGTGTGGGAATTTTGGGACGAAATTCTTTTAAGGGGGAGAAAATGTAAAACCCAAGAAAAAAAATATTGAACTTTTAGAAAAATGGCAAAACGGTAAATTGTTAGAATAGTACCGATTGAAAACCTGGAAATTTTCTAGTTCCCGGATGATAAAACGAAACTCACTATTGGATTCGTCTCGTGAAATCTAATTACCCAAACGAATTTCTTCGAATTCCGAGACAATCAAATTTTCATGTTTTTCAAGGTGATGGGTGTTTAGTGACTCCCAAAGATGAGATTGTTTACGAAAATCTTGGAAGTTGGGAAATGACTTGAGTTAAGTTCAAGGGATATAAGTTGAACTTGAATGGAGATGAAATAAATCACTTTACGCTAGAATTAGACCCTAATGAGGTGAGACCACGGCCGGCTTTGTACGTGACACATCCAACTTAAACTTAAGTTGGGACAAAAGAGGAATTAAGGCAAAAAGAGCCCATTTTCCTGGTTTAATCGAGAGAGAGAGAGAGGAGAAGAGAGAAAAAGGAGAGCCAAAGGTTTCCTTCCAAGATCTACAGAGTTCCTTTGGTCGGTTTTCGTCGGGCCAAGAACGAAAGTTCATCGCATCGACAAGGGGTACGCGTGGGTACTTAGAAAAAGGGATTTCACCGAAGATCCAACATGGAAGATTTCGGGAAATCAAAGTTTTTGGGTTTAGGAGGCTTCCTACCCATGTATCACGCGTCTAAAGGTAAGGCGAATATGCAAAGGCAAATATGCCTTTATGAATGAGACAAAGGCGAATATGCAACACCAAGCCACCCGATTGAACAATCAAGCGGCACAATTGAGAAATTTAGAGGTGCAGATGGGCCAAATGTCCAATCTATTGACAGAAAGGCAGCTAGGTTCCTTACCAAGCAACTTAGAAGTGAACCTAAGGCAGGGAGAATGAAGGATGTCAAGCGATCCGAGAAGTGGTAAGAATTGAAATCGGGCGGCCCTCGGTGACGAGGAGGTGGCGAGAAAGTCACCGGGGCCGGTCGAATTATAATCGGAGAGGAGCATTTGAGAGGCGAGTGTGGGGAGAAGAAACTGAAGCAAAGGATTGCCCACCACCCATAGCCCCAATTCTATATCCCTAGTGTCTAAAGAAGCATAAGCTAGATAAGCAGTTCACCAAGTTCATGGAAGTATTCAAGAAACTGCACATCAACATTCCGTTTCTTTG
>JAEQBH010003277.1:0-185259 GCA_016808115.1 Tetrastigma voinierianum
AGCTAAATTGGATGGAAAACTTGGAATGGATTCTTAGGTAGTGCCTTTGTGTAGATACATTAGCCACTGGCAGGATGATAGAAAAAAATAAATAATAACAACTACTTTACTTACAACTTTTGTTGGACAAAATGGTTGTCCGACTCCCATATGCCAAACAAGTAGAAGACAGGATTATTGACTAATGAAGAACACTAAAAACTGTTTGAAACCCTAGAAAATACAAAGGAAAGAAAAAAAACTAAAGAATCTATTATAATCAAGAGATTTAACAAAATTTTAAATTTCTTGAATCATATATAGTAGAGATAAGTAAATACATGAATTTGAATAAATATATAAAATTAATTTATTAAATTTAAGCCTATTTTTTATTTTCCTCCAAATTTTCTTTTATTCCTCCAAATTTTCTTTTATTCCATTTTTCCTTTGTATTTTCCTCTCTATTTTTTCCTTAGTACTTTAATTCTGGGTTCCAAACGGAGCCTAACGTTATACAGTTGTGTATTTGAATGCTAATATAACATATAAGGAAAATGAGCTCATAAGTTATTTCTGTTATACTAGATGCAAGGGACCAATATTTGGTGCCTGTGCATGATTTAGAAAGTACATATTGATTCCTTGAGGACATGAGATACAATTGGCTCCTAGAAAAATATGGAAAAAGACAAAAGTTTCAAAAGTAACTTGCTCTCATATTCTATATATTTTATTTATGAAAATGAGGAGGGAAACAATTTATACAAGGCTCAAACATGAACACATGACAGAAGTAAAACTAGGCACGTGAGCAGACTGTAGAATCAAGGATTTTTTTAAGAAAAATAATATTTTTAAAAAATAATTTTTAAAATACTAGAGTTAAAAGAATATTTAGGGAATTATGGTAGATTTGGCCACATAAGTATGAAGTAGTTGCCACATATATGCAGATATTAAAAAAAAAAAGAATTTTTTTTAATCGATAAAAATAAAAGGATTTTACATTGAAATCGTGTCTTTAATGACTTTTAAATTTTGCGTTGAAATCGTGTTTGAAGACCACGACTTAAATTTTATATTTGAAATTGTGTTTTGAAAGCACGGCGAATTTTACGTTGAAATCATTATGCTTTGAGAACGACTTTGGAATTTCGTTGTGTCTTAAAAAACATGGGCATCAATTTTCACATTGAAATCGTGTTTTGAAGCCTTGACTTGAGAATTACCTGCGAAATGCGTGTTTTGAATACCGACGAAACTACGTTGAATCGTGTTTGAAGACACGACGCGAGAATTCTGTCGTCGTCTTAGCAATAGCGACTTGAGAATTTTACGTTGAAATCGTGTTTTGAAGACCACATTCCATTTTATCTTGAAATTGTGTTTTGAAAACACGACGAGGAATTTCTGCGTAAATCGTGTCTTCAAAACCACGACTTTAGAATTACCCCATTGTGTCTTAAAAAAACATGGAACGTAATTTTCATTGAAATCGTGTTTTGAAGGCGACTTAGTATTTTCTGTTTGAAATCTTGTTGCAAAAGACACGACTTGAGGAATTTCTGGCCCAAAATCGTCTTGCATTGGCTCACGACGGAATATTACATTGAAATCGTGTTTTGAAGACACGACTTCCGAATTTTATACTGAAATTGTGTTTTGAAAACACGACTTCAGAATTTTACGTAGAACTCGTGTCTTCAAAACACGACTTTAGAATTTTACATTGTGTCTTAAAAAAACATGGCTTCATAATTTTACATTGAAATCGTGTTTTGAGAGACACGACTTCAAATTTTCTGTGAAATCATGTTTGAAGCTATGACTTGAATTTTACGATGAAATCGTGTTTGAAGGCAGCGACTTGAGAATTTACCTTCGTCGTGCCTTCAAAACACGACTTTAGAATTTTACATTAAATCGTGTTTTGAAGACCGCGACTTCCGAATTTTACTGCTTGAAATCGTGTTTTGAAAACCACGAACGAATTTTACAGCGAAATCGATGTGCCCAACCAGCGGCAGGAATTTTCATTGTGTCTTTAAAAAAAACATGGCTTCATAATTTTACACTGAAATCGTGTTTTGAAGACACGACTTCAAAATTTTACACTGAAATTGTATTTTGAAGATACGACTTCCGAATTTTACACTGAAATCGTGTTTTGAAAACACGACTTCAGAATTTTACACTGAAATCGTGTCTTCAAAACACGACTTCAGAATTTTACATTGTGTCTTTAAAAAAAACATGGCTTCATAATTTTACACTGAAATCGTGTTTGAAGACACGACTTCAAAATTTGCAAATCGTGTTTGAAAACACGACTTCAAAATTCCCCACTGCTTGAAATGCGTGTTTTGAAGGCAGCGGCGAATTCCTTTGAAATCATTAATCTTGGCATTTAGAATTTTTTACGTTGAATCGTTAATGCTTGGCGATATCATGTATTTCTTTGTGTAAGTGCAATAGATCCCTAAATATTTATTTTTGTACCTTATTTTAAATAATATTTTTTAAAATAGTATTATTATTTTAAAAAGCCAGTAGAATCAAAACAGAGCAATGTGTTTTAATATTTCTTCAAAATACAGTACTCAGATTTTAATTGTCTTATGTTATGTATAACGCCCAATCAACATAACAAAAACTAATTAGATGAAGAGAACTTTGCTTGAGATATTTGGCTCCATTATTCATTTATCGCTAAATATCTTAGCATGTGTTTAATAAGCTTACCAAGTTAGCTTTAGCGGTGCCTAAAAACATGGCCTTGTTGACCACGTGCACAACAGTAGGTCATCTAAAGAAGGAATCCTAACTAGTTGCCTATATTGTGTAGAATTGATAGGCTATTCATCCATAAGGTGAGGTGGATTTGGAAGCTATGGGTGTGTTAATACGAATATGCTTCTTCATTTTAATGTGCTCTAGGAGATCTCTAGTGTAATTTACTTGAGAAGCCAAAAACTATCTCAAACATATTTGTCCTCCAATTCGAAGTCCTATATTACTGAAAGTTCTCTACTCTGTGTGCATGCTAGTGAAATCATCATGTAGGGATTGTGAGTCACTTGTGGCATATTACAACAAGTAATGTTTGGGTGACTTTTTCAATCCACTCATGTAATGATTAGCAATTGGATTGCAATGCCAATCCACAAGAAATCAAATGAACACTTGGGTGTAATCGCAGGCTTGAAAAATATAAATAAGTTGGGAGGCTATGCCAATCATTGGAAATATAAATAAGCAGTTGGGTGGTTGAGCCAATCCACTAAATAAAAGTAGTAGATAGGTGGCAATGTCTGTAATGACCCGCACCAAATAATACAAGTTTATGCTTGCGTTTGACGAGATTTGACTAAGTTTGACCCGGTTGACTAGGTTTGACCAGCACTTGAGTATGTGGACAAAAGTTGACTTTTCAAAGATGAATAATTTTGGGTTGATTAAGACACCATTTCGTAGGCCCCGTCGATACGAGTTCATAGACGGGTTGAACGTAAAAATCCGACTTACGGATAAAAAGTTATGATCCCGGTAAGTTCAAACAACAGCATTTTTATCAGTATCAAAAGTTGTCTTCAGTTTTTACCTGAAAGCGACCCTAGGCCCTATATAAACATAACTTTGGATCTTGAATGAAGCGCAGCAAAAACACCTCTTGAGCTCCAAAACTGGAAAAACTCTCAATCGTGAACACGAGTTAGTAGTTTGACCATTTGCGGCCCGAGTAGGGTTGGACAAAGGAACTGCCGGCCGACCACAACCGCAGCGCCCGGACGGGGAGGAAGAGGACATCAGACGATTATTAGCGAAGTAAGTTTTCGCGGCCGTGCTTGGCCGGACCGCCGGGATCGGGCCGTGACGGCGGCGGTGTAGCCGTGGGTCACTGGAAAATTCCAACTTTTCTGGCCATTTCCGGCCACTTTAGGCCACCTATGCCTCCTCCCACCATTTTGGACCCCCCCGAACTTCATTTAGTGGTCCCTTTTGCAGATTCAGCCGGTTAGAAAGATCTGACGAAAACAAAGTTGGCTTGTTGGATCGGGTTTTTCGACCACCACGCATTTGTTGGACCAAGGTAATGAGTCTTGATGGAGTTCCTGGTCTCTTGAGCTTTCCATTGATATGTGGTTTGTGAATTTTGGACATCGTTTGGTTAGTTTTCCATTTTTGGGTCATTTCGGGTAATTACCGAGAAGTTTGGACTGAAATTGAGTACCAGTTGGTCAAGTTAGGCAAAATTGGAGATGGATTAGTGAAATTGGATGTTGTTATGAATTATTGGGCAATTCAATTTCGAGAAATTAGCTCCCATGTGAAAAGCCCCAATTTTGATATCGAATTACATAGGGCTGCTTGTGTAGTCGTTGTCGGGGTCAAATTTAAGCGGGTTTTCATAGTTCTAAAAATTATACTAAGGCGCCCGGGGCATCCCGATATCGTTAGTTCAATTATTGGAGCCTAAGTGGTATTTTATTTATATTCTGGTACTCATGCCGTTGGGAGACGAGCTGCGGAGAGCAGTGGCGTCGTAGTTTGCGAGTGGTTAATATGTTTTTTAAATGATTTGAGGTATTATGTTGATATATCTATTATGATTTAATATTTTACATATATACTGTTTTGATCAGATAGTTGGTTGCATACATATATGATTTTCGGTCTCATATTAAACAAGTTATCATTTCATGTGAGTTTTGTCACATTTTAACTATTTGGGGGTTTCTTGAGTTCGTGGATAATTGCAGTGGTGTTGGGATATTTGAATCGTGAATTGAGGTTATATACCACCTTGAAAACTATTGTTTTAAAGGGATCTTGAGATTTTGTGGAATGACTCTATCTGGTATTGTTGGGAAAGTACACATGTGAGTAAGAGCGGTTGTATTAGTTGCCACGTGATGGTCGGGTTACGGTTATTAGTTTGCCCGCGTGATGGCGGGTTTCCGGAGGTTTATTAGGTGACACGTCTTTGGACGGATCACCGGAGTTTATTAGATGCCACGTGATGACGGGTTGACGGAGGTTTATTAGGTGCCACGTGATGGCTAGGTTTACCCGGAGGTTTATTAGTTGCCACGTGATGGCGGTCACACTGGAGGTTATTAGTTGCACGTGATGGCGGGTCTCTGGAGGTTTGTTAGTTGCCATGTGATGGCGAGATTACACTGGAGGTTTATCGGTTAATAAGTGATGGCGGGTGTAACCCGCGGGTTCATTAGTTGCCACGGTGTCGTGGTCGAACTTCACCGTGGTTTATGATGGATACACATGGTATGGTCTGTTGTTGATTTTGAACATGGTATACTATTTTATATGGTTATGGTGCTTTTTATGGTTATTTTATTACGTGATTGACCTTATGTTGTGTACAGTTCAGATTATAGTGTTCTTAACATTGTGTCGGCGAAATTGTTAAGCATGATTTACATATGTTGGACTTGGGGTAAAGTTGGGTTTTTGTGAAATGTTTCCTAAGCAGGGAACCTTTAAAGAGTGAGACGGAAGGTTTTGAGAGAAGAAATCTTTGAAAATAAAAGAATATTATTTTCCTTATAAGAAGCTATGCCACTCGGTGAATTTATTATACCAGTTATTGTTTAATCTGTTCCTAGGTCTAGATAGTTCGTAGGGCTACATTTAGCGCCCGGATCGACACTACTCTTCCGTAGTATTCATAGGTACTCATCATTTCTATCTGTTTGTTTGTTTTATTGAACACATTAAATACCACTTGTACAGCTAAATTCCTCGAATACTCTTAGAATCTTCCGATATTCGTATTGAACTTTTATAGGTCCTTATTTATATATGTGGTGGGGACTTTTATATATAATTGGGATATTAAACTAATGCATGTGTTTGCCTCCTTAAAGTGGGTACCACACTTAGTATCTTCACTGGGGTGTCACGGAGTGGAGGCTTCTTAGGCGGGACCACCGGGAATCTTAGGGGTATCAGAGATTAAGGTCTGTCAATGTCGATAACTAAGAAATGAAAGTGTAGATGGATGACTAAGCCAATCTGCAGAAAATAAGATGGTAAGATAATAATGACTTTTGATATAACATGGCAAAACCCATGTGAGGAAACCTTCACGAAATGAATCAGAAAATAATCCACATTATGAGATAAAGCGGCATAGATGTCACTCACTCGGGATATGCTCACTGATCCTCTACATTTCACCTCTCATTTTCTACGTATGAAGTACTATGTTTTTCACACTCTCCCTAGTGTGATAAACCTAAATATTTCACACCTCTCCTTTCAACTCTTTGTGGTTGAAAGATGATTTGCTACTCTTTCTATTGCTCTGCTTGCCCTCCACTAAATGTTGTACCTCAATTGCCTAGTTATAGGCAATTTTTGGAACCAGAGATGGATCAAATAGGTGGATATGAATGGCAACTCCATTGGCAGGAAAATACGACAACATTTTATTAGAGCAAAAGTGGGCATGATAGTGAGCATACTTCCTTGTTCGGTGTGTATGCGACCATGTGATTTTAGCGGGTGGGAGGAATATCTTTCTCCGCCCTTATGAGAAAAAAAATGTTTCTTTATTATGACACATTAAATGGGATTTGGACCGCAAAATCCCCCTCTAAACACCCATTACGACAAACAGCGAAGATGGGGTCTTCATGGCTCCTTATTAGGAGCTCATCTTGGCGTTCTTGATACATTGTGCTAGTTAAGCGTAGTAGATAGTGAAACATACTTTTGTAGCTTTGACTGCCACGATATAACTCTCCACCGAAATTGTAAAAGTACATAGAAGTAGATTTTCTACAATCCTGGGCCTCCCAGCGCATATGAATCTATATCCTTTAAAAAAATAGTTCTGATCCCCGAAAGCTCAAACATATATTTGAGGTTCCTCTGAGATATTTGAAGATCCATTTCACTGTCTCTAGTGTGCTTTACCAAGATTTGCTAGAAATCTGCTTACAACTCAATTGCATGAGATATATGCAGATGTCTGTAGTGTGCATCACATCCAGACTTCATTTGCTTAGATGAGTATGGAATGACTAACATTTTTCCTTCTTCTTTCTCCGTAGATGGACATAACCTTTTAGTCAACTTGAAATGTTCAACAAGTGGTGTAGAAACTGGCTTTGAATTTTTCATATTGAAATTTTCTCGCATTCGTTCAATATATCTCCTGTGATATCATAATTTATTTGCCTTCCCTATCACGTAGGATCTCCATTCCCGAATTTGCTTTGCCTTGCCCCGAATCCGCTTCATGTCAAGCATCTTTACAATTCCCTTTTAGTTTTGGATCACATCGGCATCTGACCTGATTAGCATATCATGATATATATGAGAATGATAGATTTATCATCATGGAATCTCCAGTTTCATAAACCTGAAGTGCAAATGTCTTTTTGTTCTCGACTACGTAGCGCCCCCAACCGACACCGATGGGAGTGTCGGCGAGTGTCACACGCCCGGGCTGGGACTCTTCAACCTTTTCTTTCTCGAGCTTACACAGTACTGTTTTCTCATTCATATGCCTGATTTACGTAATAATAAAAAAAAAAAATCTTTTTATATACATTATACATACCACCATAGTGGTATTCATGTTCTATTATCCCGAGTCCTGCTTCTCGATAAACAAAGCTTATGCCTATTCAAAAATACGAGGAGATTGCGGAAGACGATACGGTGGCTTTTTATCTTTGAGTTGGCTTGCTCTGCGTGTGGGATGTCTGTCCTTTATCCTTGTCTTACATACGTACCTACACGGATTAAAAACTTAGTGCTAAACTTCACGCTTAGTAGGAAACATATCTGAGGGACGACCAATAACTATGATCGTCTCAGCAAATACACTTGTCTTATCATTTTTTCATATATGCGTACACTTACATCATGTGACGTTTGACGCTATAACCCTTTCATATAATTTATTTCTTATTCTAGTACTTATCATTTGATCTATTCTCTTTCTAATGGTTCATATTACATATCCTATTACGTATGTCATATTCGTATACATATATTACTTTCATGGTTATATCTTATACTAGTTGTTATGTTCTATTTTCATGTCTTGTTATCATGCTCTTGTTATCATATCTTGTATTCATGTCGCATTTCATGTGCATTCATGTCTTATTTTCATATATTGTTTTCTGTTATACTTGCATATTACTTTCCCTTTCATGTCTTGTACTTGTTCATATACTTTCGTATCTTGTGCCCTTTATACTCCATATCACGTATTCATATTAACTTTTCGGATCATTTTACATTCTTATACATTTTTATATATCATGTCGGTCATTATAATCTCATGTTACAAAACTTATCATCACATAAGCGGTGCTATGTTTCTCGAATCTTCTGTCTTTTCACATGTCGTATCACCGTCGTTTGTTTTATGTTTCGTATGCAATAAACCTTAGAAGTGGATAAAGGAAACTATAAGGGCGAGAAGTATTTGTACTATTGTCTGTAATTAATTACATAAAGGGCATTGTTATCATTGTCGCAGTTAATGACCATCTATAAGAACTTGAAGAAATGGCCCCATTATCATTATCACCAGACAATGACCATCTATAAGGAGCCCGAAAGTATTGTAATGACGGCAATTGCATTGATCGATCTGGCTGCGAGACTTATTTTTTCCTAATAGAAATGCCCGATCTATCCCACTCTAGGGTTGAAGCGAATGATCCATTTTATTACATTTTTACGTACATATCTCATACATGAATAACTATTGTTATCATGTATCTTGATGAAGACTACCACACTATTATTATTTTGTCATGTAATACCTTCACATATTTCTTAGCTTCGTATTGTTGTTCTCATATTTCTTTACAATACGTATATTCATATCTTTTTCTATCATTTAGTTTTGTTTTCGTATCATATATGTAATCCTATCATATATCATGAATGCATCTATGCACTCTTATATTCATATATATATATATATATATATATATCTTTATCTATTCATATCCCTTTATATCATTTATGCATCATATCCTTTATGCGTTTACATCACGCCGAGATCCGGTCAGGCCGTTAGGCGGATCGAGCAGGGATCGGGGTGCGAGACTCATTTGGGACTCTTTACGATTTTTTTTTTTTTTTAAAGTCGATCGGTACTGTGGGTATATTACGTCTTATATGAATCAAATATCATATACATATTAAAAGAGCTACCACGGAGTGGTGTCATCAAAATCTAGACACATATACGCGAGTCCATTTACAAAATACAAAACTATACTTTCACATTTAAATCGAGCCGCGGAACCTACATGTAGTGAACCCTTACAAGTGTGTTGACCCAGCTGTATGCGGAAGTCTTCAGATGTCTTCTCCTGTACCTACAGTTAAAACCAGGCTAAGCTTTATGCCCAGTAGAAACTATATGTCTTATGCATATACACATTTAAGCATAAAACAATATGGATAAATATAAATTCCATGCATTTATATTATGAACTTATACAAGTACTTCTTCTTATACGAGGGCTTACGCTTATTCGAGATATCCAGAGTAGGAGTTGAGATCTTATTCTTATGCTGAAACTTATACTTATAAGCAGACATATTTATTTAGGACTCGAAGTGGGAGTTACGAGAACTTATACTTATAACGGACTTATGTTTATTCGAACTCCGTAGGAGTTCTGAGAACTTATACTTATTCGGGAACTTATACTTATAACGGACTTATGTTTATTGAGACTCAGGTAAATTACGGAGGAACTTATACTCACGAGGTTTACCCTTGTTCGGGTACCCATAGGTATCATTTGAGTGCGGGCATTATGCGATGCTAACGAGGAACTTATTCTTATCACGGAAGTACTTGTAAGTCTTCTGAGCTTTATCTTGGTCTTCTGGACTTATCTTGGTATTTGGACTTGGACATGTATTCCGGATCTTATACATGTTCTACAGGCATATACTTATCTTCCCCAGACTTATCTTGGTATTCTGAACTTAGACATGTATTTCAGATCTTATACATGTCTTACAGAGCATATACTTATCTTACGGAGCTTATACTGGTATTACAAAACTTATTCTTATCTTACGGATTTTATTATTGTGCGAAGGTACCCGTAGGTACGATGGTCGGAGTTTCATCAGTTTATCTAGGATACATATCGAGTATGGACATTAGTCCATAGCGAAGTGCAGATCATAAACGAGATACATATACTTGCTTTGCAGATCTGAGAGTACCCTTAGGTACTCTTTTTGGTTATACTTGACTGCCGTCACGGGAATTGCAGAGTAGGTACCTCTTGGACTTATATTTATATGGCGCGTTCACGGGAGTACTTTCGTGAGTACTCTGGGAACTTGATTAGATGCAAGAGTATCGAAGTAGATACTCTGAGAACTTAATAAGATCACAAACAGGAGACTTAATCAAATACGGGTACGGTGGGTACTACGAGAACTTAATCGGCGACGGGGCAATCACAATGCAGGTACCGTAGGTACTACGAATATCGGATACATGACATAACTTGACCGGTCACGGGAGTACGTAGGTACTACGAGAACTTAATCAAATACGAAGTACGCGTGGTACTACGGAACTTAATCGAGATGCGGGACGAAGTGTCGGATACATGAGTACCCGTAGGTACGACAGAACTAGATAAGAGACAAGACTTATTCGGTCTGGTACGTGAAACTCTGAGGAACTAAATTAGAGCGGGACTTATCGAATGCGGGAGTACCCGCCGGTACTCGGGACTTATCGGATCTGAGGGTAGTAGTGCTACGAACTTGTCAGTCTGAGGTGAGAACGACCGGATACGGGGTACGCGTGGGGTACTCTGAACTTAATCAAATACGAAGTACGTAGGTACTACGGAACTCCAATCGGATACGGAATGGGGCTTATTCGGATACGGGTACGTGGTACTACGAACTAGATCCCGGAGACGGGACTTATTCGGATACGGGGTACGTGGGTACTACGGGACTTATTCGGATCTGGGGAGTACCGTGGGTACCCTACGGAACTAAATCGAGACAGGACTTATCGGATGCAGGGGAATTGCCCATGGGTACTGAGACTTATTCGGATCTGAGGGTACCGTGAGTCTTCTGTGGAACTAATCAAATACAAAATTGCCGAGTAGGTACTCACGAGCTTAATCGAGATCTGAGAATTGCCTTAGGTACTACAGGGACTTATTCGGATACAAGAGTGCAGTAGGTGCTACAAAACTCATTCGGATCTGAATTTGTGGAGGTACTCTAAGCGATCTGAGAGATACATTAGGATCTTTACTCTTATTCTTTATTCGGTCTTATCATATAAACTGTTTTGACTTCCTAGACGATGTCTGAATCAGGTAGGACACAACACAATAAATTACCGGAAGATACTATCTGATCACGGAAGTCTTAGTAGCACTAATCAGGACAAGTCTTAGTATCATAGCAGTCTGAAGTACTAATCGAGTCTGGAGCACTAATCGGGAATCTCAGAAGTCTTGTCCCGAGTCTTGAACGCCCAATAAGAATGTCAGTACTAATTAGAAGTGGCTAGAGCATTAATAAGAATCTTAGAAGTACTAATCAAGACAAGTCTTTGTGTCATTTAATAAGCTGGTCTTAGGTAGTTTACAATTATATGGGTTCGATAACTTACTATGTATAGCTATGCATTCTTAAGCCGCATTATGTGTTCATGTGGATCATTTCATATACTAGTAAGGTATGATGAGCATGTAATCACACCTTATTCAAGTATTCTTATTTTCTATAAATCTACTATACCCAGGTGGGAATCAATGTTCGGATCGTCATTTCAAGTTATGGTATTTTCATGCCAACTAGTCGGTTTCTGGAATTTTCTGAGGACAGTTTGAAATATTTATTTCTTCAGTGTCTTGTCTCGATATTTGGCACTGGATCTTTGTCTTTCGCTTTAAACTCCCCAGGTGCCCAAGGGTTACATTCCCATTTGGAATCACCCAATTCGAATTACCGGAACTCGAATCGTCAAGAAACAAGCTCGGACTGCTATCATTGAACGGATGTAGGAATTGGCTTGCACATGGCCCCACTTTGAGTGAATTTTTGGACCACTTACAGACAGAATTTGACAATGCCTATTTCTTTAGGTTTGGTTTTACTTGAAGTCTATTTTAATTGGCCACTTGAATCCTCCATCCGGATAAAAATGAGAAAGTTATGGTACAAAATACAGCGGTCGAAATTGGGAAGACAGAACAGGGTGTACCGGTACACCCCTAACGTGTACCGGTACACATTGGCCAAAAATGACCAGAACCTAAAGTGTACCGGTACATGTTCAAGGTGTACCGGTACACATCATCGAAAAATGCCCAGAATGTGTGTTTTAGTCCCATTTTTCCATATTTTGATACTCAAATCAACTCTACACTTCAAACACACATCAAAACCGACTTTCGATTCACCTTGGAATCTTTTATTCAATTCATCTTTGATTCTTATCATTCCTCAAAAATCTTCCATGAATTTCCCCGACACAACTCTAATATAGGTCTAGCCTTTATAATTCAAACTAAAGGATTTGTTAGGGTTTATTCTAAACCTAGCTCGATTACCCAATCATTTAACCATGAATCCAATCTAAAGGAATTCTATAACCATCTTGTGACATATGGGGTTTTTACCCACCTTATTTTCCATAATTTTGGGTTGGTGGAACCACTAGCAAAACTAAGTTTGGAACAAGCCACCTAACCAGCCAAGCATGGAAATTCATACATAATCATAGAATCCATAGTCAAGGTTAGTTTCCATACAAAATTCAAAGTTCCAGCACCTTGGCTTGATCTTGGCTCCTCCATCTTCTTATACTTCCTCTTCACGTTTTCTTTTCCTTCCCCCAAAATGAGACCAATTTTGGTCTTTAAATCCATGTTTGCTAAGGCCATGTTTGGCCCTCCAAAAACCCATTTTTGGGTTAAGTTTCATTATTTGCAAAAAGGTCCCTCCATGTTTGACTATTTATTCCAAGTTCCCAAAATTGTATTTTGGCCCATAGTCTCTTAATTTATGACTTTTAAGCCCCTTTTTGGACCAATTACAATTGTATCCCTCCGCGGGGGCTCGGTTGGCTAGGGCCACCGCCTCACAAAGGCGAGGTCCCAGTTCGAGCCTCGGGGACAGGAATTCCCAGTGGGGAGGGCTTACTCGGTCGGTTCTCCGGGGCCCCAAGGGTATTATGGGGATGCGTAAGCGGACCGATCACCCCTTGGTTATCAAAAAAAAAAAAAATACAAAATTGTCCTTAAGTCTTGTAAATTTCCGGGTCTCTCGTTTCCGTGTTTCGCATTTAACTCACGAAACAGTCAAATTATGCTTACAAAATACCCTAAACATGTCGAAAACAACTAGGGTATATTTCGGGGTGTTACAGTTTCTATCATGATTTAGCTATTCATGTACTTTTTATATTTCTATCATGTATGCTTTTACTCATTCATGTGTTCCTATCATCATTCCATCTATTCGTTTATGTATGACAATCATATATTCATATCATATACTCTTATATTCATATCATGTCCTCTACTTGTAACATCTTATATCTTGTTAACTTATATCTTCATGTACTTTATCGAACTATCATATCTTATGACCTATACCTATACATTCCTATACTTGTATGTTTTTCTTGTTCTTTATCGGTATCCTATCTCAGGTAGGAGTGCAGACAGAGACTCTTCCTTTGATACCTGGTACTTTTCTTATCTATGCTCCTTTACATATCAAATCTACATATATTGCTATTTCTTGTTCATATCTACATCCTTTCTTTCCATGTATTCAATTAACTTTAACCAAGCGATTAGTACACTCGGTACAACAATTCAATTTTCCAGACAAGATGTGGGCACCAAATTCCATTAAATAGAATATGGTTAGATTCTAGACTCGATGAGCTTTCCATCGAATCGAAATACCCATAACGAGTCTAACAAATGAGTTATGCAAATTGCAAGCCATGAAGAAAATCAGCAACTTGCGGCACCTATAGTAACAGCGGCAGCTACTGTCTTTGTCATTTTCAGGTGTATTATAAGATCGATATTGTATGTCATGGATGGATTCTAGACTCAAAGGAGCTTTCCATAGAGTCGAGAACACCCCAGCAGTCTAACGAAGGAGTTATGCAAGTTACAAGCCGTGAAGAAAATCAACAACTTACAGCACCTGACCGCGACGCAGCTATCTTGTCTTTTGTCATTTTTAAGGACTAATTATAAGCTCAATATTGTATCAATATATATATGGATGGATTCTAGACTCAAAGGATTTCCATAAATTACAGAACACCAAAAGCAGTCTAACGAAGGAGTTATACAAGTTGCAATGATGAAGAAAATCAACCTTTCAGCACTGCGTGCTGAAGAGCTCTTGTCTTTTGTCATTTCCGGACTTATTATAAGCTCAATATGGTATCAAACATGCAAAAACACGGCATAAAACCATCCCTACAATCAATCCCAAATCACCCCAAGTAGGAATAAACAAACTTCCATATCCATAAAAATTTTACAATCCATCCTCAAAGGGGAAGATTCCATACTCCTAACAAGTAATCACACTCCCTAACACCTCAAACCCTAGCTCAAGGAGGAATTTCATATAAAAGTCCACAAATTCACTCTTCGGTCCTAGGTAGTCATACTATCATATATCTTTAGGAACTCGCCTATCTTTATCACATTGTGTTCATGAAATATTGCTTTTATGTTCATGTTCATGTTTATGCTATTCCATATGGCATTTAGGATACTTGTACGGGATGATGCCTATGTATTCACATCATTCAAAGTACTCTTGTCCCTCATAGACCTATTTTACTTAGAAACTGGAATCATTCCAATTGGATCATCCAAACTAAAGTTATGGCATTTTCATGCCAAACTAGTCAATTTACCGATTTTACACTAGGGACAGTTTGTAATACTCATCTTTTCGAGGTCTTAACTCATTCCTGACACTGGTTCTTTGTATTAATTTGAAGCTAAGGTGCTAAGGGTTCTTCTCCAACTGGAATCACCCAAATCGGAGCACCGAAACTCGAGTTATGTCCTAAACAACCCGGACTACGCTATGATAAAAACTGAAGCAGAAATTTGCTTGAACATAGCCCCTCTTTGAGTGCATTTTGGGCCACATAGAGTCAGAATTCGAAGATAGCTATTTCAGGGTGGTTTAGTCTCCTAGCAGTCTAGTTTAACTAGCAACTTGAATCACTCAAATCGGATAAGAAATGACCAAGTTATGGCTAGAATACGAACGCTGGTCAAAATAGAAAAACAGAACACTTCCCAGAATGTGTTTTTCTTCCCTTTTTTCATATAGTTCCACCCAAAATCCCTCAATATAATATACATGTACTCCGTATTCATCTTGTAGTGATTGGTTTAGAACTCACATACCCCAAACCTAGGTGAAAGTCCAAGAACCCTTGCAAAGTCCACCTTCCTTATACAAAACATAGAATTAAGGGGATTCCATTACTTATATTAGCAAGCTAGAGTTTTCAACTCAATTTCATTTCAAACCTAGAGTTAGGATCAATTCGAACTAAACCACAGGTTTCGAACCCATAAAAATATCTACCAAAGTCCAAAATACACATGATTCCATATTCAAAATTCAAAACTCATAGAAATCCTTACAAAACCATAGAATTCCATACAATCAGGCTAGTTTCCATACAAATTTATACGAGTTCCATACAAGTCTAGACAAAATGAGAAATCATACTTTTTCCAAAAAATAACTAGACTTCCATACCAAAAAAAATCCTTAAATCCATACCATAAATCCATACCTTTCTTCTTGGCTCCTCCTCTTCCCTGCTTAGCTGCTTCTTTACCTTTCTCTTCTTGTTCTCTCCCTTCTCGCTTTCTTCTACCCCGTTTTGCTCTCTTTCACCAAAGACCCAGATATTTTTGGCTTTGATCTCATCCTTATTTATAGTTTTACTTTCAGCTATTTACTCATTGGTCCCTCATCTTCATGTTATTTGTACTTCAAGTTCCCATTTTTACGTTTTGGTCCTTCTATTCTTTTCTAATTTAATTGCATCTTTACCAGGTGCAATTGCGTATAAACTTATTGTTTTATGCCTCTCATATCCTCAAGTGGTAAATGACCACTTTACCTTTGTCTCTAATATAATTTTCGGGTCTCTTGTTTTATTTCCCGAAAATTCCTATTTAGCATTTAATATACCCTAACCATGTTTGAAAACTGCTAGGGTGTTTTTTTTTTTTTTTTTTCGGGGTGTTACAGACTCATCATTAAAGAGTCAAATTTCTTGTACCATTGTCGTGGCGCCTGTTTAAGTCCATATAGACTTTTGTTTAACTTGCAGACCATGTTCTCCTTCCCTTTCACCTGAAGCCTTTTGCTTGCTCCATAAAGATCTCTTCATCAAGATTGCCATACAAAAATGCAATCTTAACGCCAATTCCTCTAATTGAGATTCATAATTTACTAATCTAGTCTAACTTCCAAATTAGACACATTTTCCATAGCAATTGAAAAGACTTTATCA
The DNA here is from genome assembly GCA_016808115.1 of Tetrastigma voinierianum. Classification (NCBI taxonomy): domain Eukaryota; kingdom Viridiplantae; phylum Streptophyta; class Magnoliopsida; order Vitales; family Vitaceae; genus Tetrastigma; species Tetrastigma voinierianum. The sequence goes on from JAEQBH010003277.1 coordinate 16,577, forward strand.
AGTCAAATATCTGTTTTGGCCAAAGCCTTTCACCACTAGACGAGCCTTCTACTTCAACAGCTTATCGTCATCATTCTTTAGCTGAAACACCCATCTATTCTTGAGTTTTTGTGACACCCCAAAGCAGGGTCGGATTGACAATCGTTAACTTCCTTGAAATGCAGGGGATAGCGTATATCTCAGTACCCACTCTGTCTAATCCCATTAATTGGGATCCATTCATCGAGTCCTTGGTAATCACATACCTACGCCTTGACGCCATGTTGTGAAGCGAGGGTCAGAATTACCTGTGGATATCGTGTGTCTCGATACAACTTTGTCAATCCATTCTAAGGATAGTTTAGCCACATTCGGTAAAATTTTATGTTATTTTCAAAACATATATTCTTGTGAGTTTAATGAAACTCTATTACATACACATGCATATGCCCAAACCCGAGTTCTTTCCAAGTTTACAAAAGAACTATATACTAGCCACGGTGGCTTTCTTGACACTCTGAAGCCCAGGGTGAGCCATCCACCGGTGTATACCTTGCACACAAATGTTTTCCCATAAGGATGAGCCACGCCCGATAGAGACTGCTACGGAAATTTGGCCACCCTAAATGCACATGAAATGTTCACTTGGACCCCATTCACATATGTATCAACATTCCAATAGAATGATACAACTCCTAATGGAATACTACGCACCATGCCGTGAAATGAGATGAAACTTCGCTCAATGCATGGCTTAGAGTCATCATAGACTCCATACTGATGCATAGCCAATGTGTGATAACATCCATCTTCGATGAATTTCATCTAATGATCACTTTGAAACAAAATCAAGTTCTTAGAAATCAAAACTGATTGGATGTTTCACCTCCAAGGATCATTTTATAACAAAACATGTATCTTTTATGGGTAAGGTGGTGCCGGTCTCACCGTAAAAGCCATACGCCTTTCTACACTTTCACGAGCTTTCCCTTGCATTTGGACACATATGTATAACAAAATCTTGGGTCTTTCACGAGGGGTATCTATCACCTTTGCTACTACCGCGACCTGAGTTTTCATGCTCTGCCAGATAATTGGAACTCTGCTGAACTTCGTTCAATGATATTGAGACCCTCGGCTAGCCACCAAGGATGGTGTGTGATGACACCATTTCATACTCTGCGAACAATGGAACCTGGCGAACTTCGTTGGCGGTGTCGGAAGCACTCATGGCTGCTGAGGATGGTGTGTGATGACACCATGCGCACCTTGACTGCGATGCCTCAGATGCATATGCAATGCATTATGCATTGTAAGATCAATTTCCTATCACATATGTAATACATGCCATATGGGCCGATTTATCATGTCATGAAAATTATAGCAAAAGCATATAATTTCCAAGCGACTCATCTCGATGTCAATATATTGAGTTCATATATCTGACATTCAATCAACAATCATCACCAAGCAAGTCAATCAAAAGCAAGTAAAGGCAACTTGGTTCTCTGAATAATTGTGGCATAAAGATGCCAGCAGTAGTCCATATCTGACCATCACCGGGCCGCCTGAAACATGCCACCACACGGGCATAGAAACGACCCAGTCAGTCCTAGGCTGTCCAAATCCGGGCCAAAACTAGGCCACAAACATGCCATACTCAAGCCACACATCCGGCCCCACATGGCCACGGGACAATCCTGAACCTCAGTCTAGAATTTCAATCCCAAAAATTAGTACCGAAAACCAATCCCCTTAAGGTGGAAATAAACCAAAGTAGGAAGAGTCCCTACCTCTTGGGCGGGCCTTGTCAAGTAAACGGACTTTAACTCTCGTCTCGACGAACTCCGACCATTGGAATGCCGGAAATTAGAGGAAGAAGCTGCCGGATCTTCCTTCCTCTCCCTTTCTTCTCTTTCTCCATCTCTTTTCCTCTACTGATCCCTTTTTTATAGGCTGGACACATCCACATGGCATGCATGCATCATGACATGTGTCACCCACATGGCATGCATGCACCATGCCATGTGTCACCAGCATGCACCATCATGCCATGTGTCCATATACTCATTTGGGTTCCTTTTTGCCTCGAAAATCGTGAAAAATCCGACCATCTTAGAATTCAACGAAATTCTAACTAGATTTCGCAAGACGAATCTAACTTTGAGGTCCGTTTCATCATTCGAGATCTAGAGAATTTCAAGGCTTTCGACCTATACTATAGTAGCAATTTACCCCTTTTTGCCCATTTTTCGGAAAAGTTCAAATTTTCCTAGGTTTTACATTCTTCCACTCTTAAAAGAATTTCATCATTAGAAATTAACACCCAGCATATACATACAATCACATGTGCAATGTTGATGCAACATGAATGACTAAACAACGTACCTTCATCCTCAAATAAGAAAGGATAAGTGGCACGCATTGTGTCCTCGAGTTCCTATGTTGCCTCCTCTACTCCTTGGTGCTGCCACAACACCTTCACTAGCCTCTCGGTCTTATGTCGCAAAACCTGATCTTGACTATCCAAGATACGTACTAGTCCCTCCTCAAAGGTTCCATCCTCATCAACAATAAGCTTGCCCCAATCCACTACATGAGTCGAATATAGAGTATACTTCCGGAGCATAGAGGCATGGAATACCGCATGAATACCCGATAAGTTCGATGGTAAAGCCAACCGATAAGCAACTGTACCTATCCTCTCGAGTACTTCGAAGGGCTCGATACACTTCGGCGATAGCTTTCCCCGCTTACCAAATCTGACCACTCCTCTTTTAGACATGACCTTCAAGAAGACGTTATTACCCACCTCAGGATTACAGGAATTAAATTAAGTTGTTTATCGGGTAACTCTTCTATCGAGCTACGAAATGGTGAGGAAAGGCGCTTCCATATCAAGTCCACCTTCTCCAAGGCGTCCTTTACCAAATCTAAACCTATGGACGATCTCTCTCCCACCTCCGTCCAACAAATCGGAGATCAACATGGCCTCTCATATAGTGCCTTATAAGATGCCATCTGTATGCTCGCCTGATAACTGTTGTTATAGGTGAATTCTACCAAAGGTAAATGCTCTTCCCAGAAAGCACCCTTGAAACCGAGGACCGCCGTAGCATGTCCTCTAACGTCTGGATGGTCCTACGTTGTATGTGCGGGGATGGCCGATTGCTCAACATCAACGTATTATGGCTGTTGGAAACTCTCCCAAAAACAAGCTGTAAACCTGGGATCCCGGTTCGATACTATAGAGACTAGCACTCCATGTAATTGGGCAATCTCTTGCATATCTAACTTGTAGAATTCCTCGAGTCCAAGGTCATCATAGTTAAAATTGACGCCAGCATGGCCGGTCCAATCCCCACATCACGTCATGCCCTCGCAATGTCCTGGCAAGTGAGTCACAAAATCCATCGTGATGTGCTCCCACTTCCAACTCTCTACCTCTAACGGCTAGAGTTACCTCATCGGTCTTTGGTGTTCAACTTTTACCTACTAACATGTGAGACATCGACGAACAAAATCCCCAACGTGCTGCTTCATTCCACTCCAGTAATATTGGCGACAAAGATCATGGTACATCTTCGTGCCACTTGGATGTACAGCAAAACGAGAGCAGTAGAACTCCTTGAGGATCTCCTCTCACAAATCTATTAATTGGGGAATGACAACTCTTCCCTTATACCAAAGACTACCATCCGTGTGAATGACCCACCCTTCATCACATGTACCCAACTGTACCCGGTCCTTGATGGATAATATCTCTATGTCTTATCCTTGGGACTCAATCACCTTGCTCAGTAGGGAAAGTGTGATTCGCTCCCAAAATACCTTGGGCTTGGGTCAAGTAATACTGACGAAGCCGACACGTTATACAGCCTCAAGCATCCGCCACTCTTGGGAAGCTATACCAGCTAATACTCCCCGTGACTTTCGGTTGAGTGCATCAGCCACCACATTTTCTTACCGGGATGGTAATGCAAAGTGAAGTCATAGTCCTCCAAATACTCCATCCACCTACGTTGCCTTATATTGAGGTCCCGTTGGGTAAAGATGTATTTCAGACTTTTGTGGTCCGAAAACACCTTGAACTGCTCACCATATAGGTAGTGGTGCCATATCTTCAAGGAAAAGACAATGACCACCAACTCTATATCATGCGTAGGGTAATTTTGCTCGTGATTCTTTAACTACCAAGAACCATAAGCCTACAACTATACGGGCGCATCAAACACATCCCGATCCGTCCTTTGAGAGATCCTATGATACAACGTGTACCTCTATCCCCACATGGAATGCATCGAATAAGAGTTGAAGTAAACCTCCTTTTCAATTCCTGGAATGCCCTCTCACACAAGTCATTTCACTCAAACTTGACCTCTTTACGGGTCAATTTCATCATAGGATACTCTAGTCGGGAGAAGTCCTCAATGAACCTCTTGTAATACCTTGCCAATCCTAAGAAACTGCGTATCTCGAAGATTGACTTGATGCTTTCCCAACTATCGCCTTGACCTTCTCTGGGTCCGAGACACCGGCGATACCACATGACCTAAGAATTTCACTTTCATAAGCCAAAATTCATGTTTCTTTGAATTTGGTATACAACTAATGGTTTCTCGGGCTTGAAGAACAATCAGCAAATGATCAATGCTCCTCTCCCTCGACTTAGAGTGGGCGGGGATGTTGTCAGCGAAGACCCGCAATAAGCCAGATCTAATGGGGTTGGAATACCCTATGCATGAGATCCATGAATGCCTCTGGAGCATTTGTCAACCCGAATGGCATCATTGTGAACTTGAAATACCCATATCGCATTCTAAACATCGTCCTAGGGATGTCTGCATCCTAAATCTTAACTAATGATAACCAATGTAGAGATCTATCTTCGAGTAGACCCGCGCCCCTCTCAGTTGGATCAAATAAATCATCAATCCTCGGCAAAGGGTACCTATTCTTGATGGTAACCCTATTCAACTTTCGATAATTTATGCAAAGCTGAAGGGTCTTGTCCTTCTTCTTGGCAAACAGAATAGGAGCGCCCCAAGGTGAAGTGCTCGATCTAGTAAAACCCCTGTCCAACAATTCTTGCAATTGGACTTTGAGTTCCTGTAACTCAACAAACGCCATTCTATGCGGAGTCATAGAAATAGGCGATGTACCAGGTTGTAACTTGATAACGAAGTCTACATCCTTGTGCGGAGGTAATCTTGGTAATTCCTTCAGATAAATATCCTCATACTAGCAAACTACTCGAGGTAGACCCAACTCATGTCTCGACTCGTCCTTTAGGGTAAGGCTTTCCAGCCAACCCTACAACTGTCTGTGCCATCTATAATCGTACACGGTCTGGGGTAAAACATCATGCTTATCCCCCTGAAATATAAAGCGACTACCACATGTGTGGCGGTAACCTGCGATCATAGTGTGACAGCCTGATGTCTTGGTCGGCGATCCATCGAGGATGACATAAAACTTTGACATGTCCATGACCTTATTGTCAAAGGTGAGTAGAATCCCTGAGATCTCTAACTCACAGTCCCGACATATTTGATAAATTCATACCCCAGTTCCTAGGGGAGAATTCACATGTAATGACTCTTCCAAGGTTTCGACCACCTTTAAGCCAAATTCTTTCACACATGATGCAACAATAAAGGAATAAGATGCACCATAATCAAATAATACTCTTACCCATAGGCGCTAGAGTAGAAACATACCTTGAATAGCTGACTGATCTACAATCTTAGTTTGTGGTGTAATGATGTAGACATTGTAAAACCCGGGAAAATTAGAAATTTTCAAAAATGGCAAAATGATATTAATAATAATAAATTGCCAGAATGGTTCGGGAAGCAGAAATTCTCGTCTTGGATGACTAAGCGGTTGCGCCGTTAAATTCGTATCGCGAAATCTAGTGACCCAGAAAAAATTTTAATGAATTAGCCAGAGACAATGGGCCACATGATTTTCTGGGTGGTAAGTTGCCGGTGACTCAGATGAGATTTTTGCAAAATCTGAGAAAGAATCGAGGGAAATGGCTTGGGCTAAGTTCATTTAAAATAAATTAAACTGAAAATAAATAAATTGTTTTGGGGTAAAAACGGACCCGAATAAGAGATGCACACATGACAAATAAATTTAAAAAAGAAAAAGAAGAAGATAAATTAAGGGACGGACGGGGAAAAAAGCATTGGAGAAAGAGGGCGTGAAGAGAGAGAGAGAGAGAGAGAGAGAGAGAGAGAGAGAGAGAGAGAGAAATGAAATTTTTTTGGCTTCTCTCTAAGATCTACGGAATCGGATGAAGTAGGTTTTTCGTCGGAGTAAATGCAAAGTCGATCCACGCATTGAGAGAGCTGCGTGGTTACCAAAATGTGGGTTCGTCAAACTTCACGAGGTGTAGAAATTTTCCTACTTGGGTTGATTCTAGCCTAAGGTCGTTCTTTGGATTTTTTTAAAGGCCGTGAGAGACCGTAAATTTCAGTCCAAAATATTTTGGACTAAGTGGAGGAATTTTTAGAAAATTTTGAGACTGTTTTCGGACAGCCCGGACAGGAATTTCGGGACTATTTTCACACAATCCCAAACCGTGTTGAGGTTTGGTTTTGATCCCGGGACTGATGTCTTCAGGTTTTGTGGTGTGTTTTGGTATCATAGTAATTTGGTGACGAATTGTGAAGGGACCAAGAGGTACCCTATTGTATATGGGTTCGAGAATTGGGACATTTTGTATGTTATTATTGGAAAAATAAGTAATATGATGTTGTATGTAAAATTCATGTTAATATGTGCTTGCGTGATGTATTAACATGGAAATGGTGATGAATGAAAATTATATGTAGGAAATATAATTATCCGGAATTTATAAATGTTTCATGTAGCTCTTATTGTGCATGTAGCATGACATCGCATGAAATGACATGATTGCATTTCATATGCACGGTCACATCGCATCGAGTCGAGTGTGTGCATGGTATTGTTATTCACCATTCTTGGTGAATGTGTGGTGAGAAGCTTCAATGGGACAATGTCAAAGTGAGACTCACGTTAAGATCAAACAATAATAATAATAAATCATGTGTGTTTGGGTGAAACGAGATGCGCAGGCCGAGATCCCCGGGGATAAGACCAATTTATTCTTGGTTAAACATATGTATCATCTAGCGATGAAAGTTCTGCGAAATTGTTGAAGCAAATTTTATTCTTGGTCGAACTTATATGTATCTAGCGATGAAAGTTCACGAAAGTGTCAGAAGGCGATGCGAAACCTACGGTGAACCCAGTACAACCCAAATAAACACACGAGGATTTGATAAATTAAAATTGGAGGGTTGTCCAATGGTTTAAGTCATTGGGTGAAACACCTATGACTGGTTTTCACGCTTGGAGTTGCAGGTGTGAGGAGTCGGTCGGGATTCGGTTGTGGGCATGAAGAGTCTACGTCTCATGCGTAAACCGCAGGTGCATTTCATATAGGATTGCATTATTTATATAGAATATGGTTTGATGTTTTATTTACGCCATTTCATGTGCATTTAAGCGAGGCGTAGCCCTTGTAGGAGAATTTTTCTACTAGGCATTGCTCACCTAGTTGTGGGACCCCCTTTAAGGTACAGGGGGTGTACAGGGAGGCCGTGATTGTGAAGAAGGCCGACATGTGGCCTTGACAATACTTTTATAAAAAGTATCTTATGTAAAAAGAATTGTAATTAAATTCTTTGGGACCAAGCCTTGTAATGGTCAAGTATGTAATTATGGTAAAGAGGCGGGTGATGGGACTCTTATGGATTGTAATTAAACATTTTATTTTCATATTTTAAATTTAAATGTGAATGAATTGATCCTGGTAAAGGGATGTATATTGAGGATATGGACAGATAGACCCTGTGGGGTCAATACTACTTCTGTTGAGACCCTGGATTGGTTATGATTATATTGTTATACAGGTTGTATGTTGGGTATAGCTCCCCGAACAAAGGAGACTCTAACCAATTTTTTTAAAATATGGATCTCGATAAATGGGACACAGCGATGTCTTGTCGAGGTTACCAATCTTGGGAGTAGCGGGTTGACGGGTTGTCAAACGGGACCCAGTTTGGGTGTCCACGGACATGCCCGCAATCCCACGAAATTAAGCGGCTTGTGAGCCACGGCGACCTCGACCTCGGCCTCGACCCTGCTGGCCCGTCTAGCGACTATGAAGTAGTAGGACTATGCGCACCTGCGGCGATCTTGTCTCTCGACCCATGGTGGGGCAGGAGGAACAAACTACGTTTGTATAAAATCCCCATTGATGGCCCCGGGACGAAAAGTGTCCCACAACTCTGGGATTCACGCCTGCGAGGAAAATCAGCCTCGAGTGTCAGGAGCTAGGGTAATGGTAACGCGTTCCTTGTCACTGGCGTGCAGCCAAGCCTTGAAATATGCGCACCTAAGATGATCGACCACGGCCTTGGCCTGCGATAGGCTGCGATACGTCCTTGAAACCCTTGCGAAGTAGAAGTCTTATGCTTATTGCCCAAGCCAGAAGAAGAAGGTTGGCTCTCCTTCATCTTATCTTTTACAACACCCGCATCCCGGATGCTCCGTGCATCATCCACCTCCTTCTCAATGGCCATAACAGTCCTGACCATCGAGTCCAGGTCTTGTAGGAGAAGTTCCACAATTTTACCCCGGATGGACAATTTCAGACCATCCTCAAATTTTCTCACCTTGGCCATATCTGTGGCCACATAATCATCCTCAAAACGGGCTAACTCTATGAACTTAGCCACGTACTCAAGCACTGTCATTGTTCCTTGTCTCAATTCTAGGAACTCCCAAGCTTTTGCATGTTGAGTAGATATTGGGAAAAACTTGCCCATGAAGAGCTCATGAAACTCTACCCATGTCATTGCCTCTAAGTCCCTCAAGGCTTTGACCCAATCCCACCACACTTGGGATTCACCCTCTAGTTGGAATACGACAAGCATTATTTTAGTGGCATTGGAGGTGATCTCCATAGCTTCCATAATTTTTTCGACTTGGAGGAACTAATGATCAGCTACCATCAGGTTCCCTCTTCCCCTAAAGGTTGGAGGATGGTGCGCCTTGAACCTCTAGAGGTTACTTGACCCTCCCTGGTTCCCCGGTTACCTTGCTTGTCTGTGATGGTAACCACATCCTTGCTGTGCAATAGTAACAGTCGCAACACCAATAGCCTATATAAAGGCTTGTTGGTTAAAGGCCGGTGGTTGTGGGTTGTTGTTCCGCCCACCGCCTCGACGTCCTTTTCTTCGACTAGCCATCTACATATGTAAGATAGCAATCGAGTATTCATGGTATCCAAGAATGGTACTTAAGTTTAAACGTTGAGATTTCCCTCCTTGTCTAACGAGTAGTGCTTTTTCCTGAACCCCGTTATGTGTTCTCACCCTAGTGTTCCTCATTCACACAACATTAGCAGTACTATATACATATCACCATGTATATAATTTACACAACATACAACCATGTAGTGCAACATGACACACACAATGCATGTAATGGTCTAAACCCATTCCATCAAGTCGTAGGTAATTGCATACCTATGCTTTGATACCAAGCTGTGACACCCCAAAAACCCGGGGGGTTCGTTAACCAACTGTCAACCTGCGAAAATACCCATGGATAGCGTATATCTTGGTACCCACGCTGTCTAATCCCATTAATTGGGATCCATTCATCGAGACATAGGTAATCACATACCTACATACGACACCCGTGCTATGAAGAGGTCGAGTATGCGTGGATATCGTGTGTCTTGATACCACACTGTCCAATCCCATTTACCGGGATCCATTTGGCCACATTCAATAAACTTTTTATTTTACTTTCAAAACATATTACTGTGAGTTTAATCACAAACTCTATTACATACACATGCATATGCCAAACCAAGTTCTTTCCAAAGTTTTTACAAAAAGAACTATACCAGCCACATGTCGGCTTTCTTCAACCTCTTGGCCCCTAGTGAAAGCCTTCTACCTGTGCATACCTTGCACCTGAAATGTTTTCCCATAAAGGGTGAGCCACGCTCAGTAGAGAGACTCCTACAGAGGCTATTACCCCCTGAATGCACATGAAATGTTCACCTGGATACATTCACATATATATCAACATTCTAATAGAGTGATGAAACTCTAATGGAATATTACATGCCATGCCATGAAATGAGATGAAGCTCACTCGATGTATGAAAAACCCGAGTCATCACAAACTCCCATCCCACAATGCATAGCTAATGTGTGATAACATCCATTTCCGATTAATTTCATCAAATGATCACTTTGAAACAAAATCAAGTTTTTAGAAATCAAAACTTACTAGATGTTTCACCTCCAAGGATCATTTTATTAACAAAACATGTCTTTTTTGTGGGTAGGCGAATTTTTGAGGTCTCACTGCATGCTTCACACGTATGTATAACCACAAATACCGGGTCTTTCACCCGAGGGGTATCTATCCTTGCTTGCTACTACCCGACACAAGTTTTCATGCTCTGCGAATAGTGGAACTCTGCTGAACTTCGTTCAACGTATCGAGCCCACTCATCAACCACCAAGGATGGTGTGTGATGGCACCATTTCATACTCTGTGAACAACATAACTCTGTTGAACTTCGTTCAACGTATCGAGCACACTCATCAACCACCAAAGATGGTGTGTGATGACACCATGCACTTACACCCATGAATGTGATGTCTTAGTGCATATGCAATGCATTATGCCATTGCAAGTCAATTTCCTGTCACATATGTAATGCATGCCATATGGACAATTTATCATGTATCATGGATAATTATAGCAAAGGTGTAACACCCCAAATTATACCCTAGTAGTTTATTACATGTTTAGGGTATAATATAAGTAAAATTTGCATTTTTCCGGAATTTAAGTGCTAAAAGTGAAAAAGGATAAAGCCGAGATTAATACATTAGCCAAGGATAAATTGGTAATTTGACATTAAGGACCCAAAGGTCATAATTCAAGATGATAATATGTTATTATAAGAATTTCTTGAGTTGATTTGCAAATAATAGAGAGATGAAGGCCTTAATAGCAAAAATGAGAAATTAAATAAATAAATAAAGGATAAGGCCAAACATGGCCTTATGATGAGAGTAAAAAATATCTCATTTTGGCTTGGAAGGTGAGGGCTTTTCGGTGGAGAGAAAAGAAGAAGAGAAGAAGAAGAAGGAAGGAGGAAATCCAGGTTTGGAACTTGTATGGAAATCTTGTTTGAAACTTTGGTTTGGAACTTTTGATTGGAATTCATGTTTGGGTTAGGAAATTTTCCAACCTCCTTCTTGGTCTATATGTAGGTTAGGAAAACCCTAACTTATAAATGTGTTTTAGTTGAGTTGGTTGTAGTTTAGAAGAAATTTCCGATGAAAAGGGCCAAGTCTATCCATTTCTGCATTGAGCTCGACACCCTTACGCCTAGGCGGAGGTCACTATGCCTAAGCGGACCCGAGCCTAGAAAATTTTCACTTTCTGGTCCGCCTAGGCATAGCAGTGCTCCGCCTAGGCGAACCCCTCTGCCTAGGCGTAGCATTGCTCCTCCTAGGCGTACTTGGGAGTCATGTTTTGGTTCATGTCTTCCGTTGGTCTGTAATCATCCATTGGACCAAAATGAGGATCACAACCAAGTGAATGAAGGGCATAAGCATAAAAATTATATGGAAAATGTTCTGTACCTCGCCGTCTCGGAGATATGGTCATTGGGTAAACATTGTTTCTTGCCCTCATTTTCTAATGGGATTAAGAATGATATAACGAGTTCTGAAACACATAATGGTATGCTTTCTTAAGACTGAATAGTGAATGAATAGGCACCTCTGTTCAGTGTTTCGGCACTCCTGCTAGTGCTAGGCACTTCTATTACTTGGGCAGACACGTCTTTGATCAGTGCTTTGGCACTCCTGCTAGTTCTACGACACTTCTGTTATGTGGACAACGTCTGCGATCAGTCTTTGGCACTCTGCGATAGTGCTCACGACGCTACGTTGCGACAGACATGCATGTCTCACGATTAGTGCTTTGGCACTCTGCTGAATGCTACAGCACTTTTGTTGCGTGGGCGGGCACGTCTCACGATCGGTCTTCAGCACTCTTGCTAGTGACACTTGATGCGGTGGGCGACGCTCTCACGATCGATTAGCCCGGCACTCACGCGCTATGACGCCTTGTGCGATGGCAGACTACGTCTACGTTACGTGTGTACCCGTGCCCAGCCGGGTACCTATTGTGCTATGTCCCTATCATTCATTTTTATTGGTCTATGTAGCCATATACTTATATGATGTCTATCTGAATAATATGACATGTGCAAACATTTATATGATAAGAATATGAATAATGAACACGAAGAAAGTATAAGAAATCAGTTCCGTTCTGTAATGTACCTATGGAGTACATACACATTACCAGATATAAATTACGAACTCCTACGGAGATATGAAATTTCGTTATAAGAGTTATATTATATGTATCTTGTAAATGTGGACCACTTCAAGTGGTTATATCTATTATTTGTTTCCCACTAAGCTATAAGTTTAGCACGGGTGTTTATCCTTGTAGGTACTAAAGAGGACATTCGTATCATTTCGCATCAGCCAGGGCCAACACAATAGTAGAAGTCCACCTGATGTAGGTTTTTGTCTCTCTTTTGTAATATAAATGTAATAGTTTTGTAATAGTGGAATTTGTATAAGTATATAAGTAAATGGGACTCAGGCATGTATATGCACATGACATTTTAAATGCCAAACTACGATTGGTAGTGCGAAAAGATTTATTTTCTTATATATATATATACCACTACTCTGTACTATATATATATTCTTAGTATTATTTATTTATTTATTTATGAAATGGGCCCACCAATGTCCAAAAAACAGGTTAAAGAGTCTCAGTCCCTTGCCTTGCCCCCTCTCTTCGCTCAAGCGAGGGTAGGGGTGTGACAAAAAACATATTAATTCCAAACAGTTCATCTCAATGTCAATATATTAGAGTTCATATATCAACATTCAATCAACAATAATCACCAAGCAACTTAATCAAAAGCAAGTAAAGGCAACTTGGTTCTCACGACCAATTGTGGCATAAAAGATGCCCACAAAGCAGTCCACACATACAACCATCATAGGCCACACAAACATGCCACTACCCATGCATAGAACAACCCCAGATCCAGACCCAAGACTGTCCAAAAGCCGGGCCAAAACCAAGCCACAAACATGCCATACTCAGGCCACACATTCGACCCCACCGGCCACGGGACAGTCCTAAACCTCAGTCCAAAATTTCAATCCCAAAATCAGTACCGAAAACCAGTCCCCTTAGGGTGGAAATAAACCAAAGTAGAAAGAATTTCTACCTCTTGGGACGTAACCCTCATCGAAGTGAGCATGGTTTGCTCTCGGCCCAACAAACTCAGCTCTTGGATGCGAAATCAGAAGAAAGCTGCTCGGATCTTCCTTCATCTCCCTCTTTCTCTCTCCCTTTCTTCTCTTTCTTCATCTCTTTTCCTCTACTAATCCCCTTTTTATAAGCTGGACACATCCACATGGCATGCATGCATCATGCCATGTGTCACCCACTCATTTGGATTCTTTTTTGCCCCGAAAATCGTGAAAAATATGACCATCTCAGAATTCAACAAAATTCGTCTTGGTAACTGTATTTCACAAGAGGAATCCAATGGTGAGGTCCGTTTTATCATCCGAGGTCTAGAGAATTTATAGGCTTTCAACTTGTACTGTAACGACGATTTACCGTTTTTTGCCCATTTTTCGGAAAAATTCAAATTTTCCCAGGTTTTATAATGCTTTTCTTCCTTTTGGCAATTTGTCAACTCGTAGGTATCATTCTTCCATAAGGAATTCATATCTTCTTGCATGGATTTTATCTAACAGTATTTGTGAGATTGTACTTCTTGGAAGCTTTCAAGCTGCCCCTCATCAACAATTAAAATATACTTTAAACTTGGATACCTTGTAGACGGCTGATGTTCTCTGGTTGTCCATCTCAACTGAGGTCCTTCTTCTAGTGGAGGGATCCACTCCCCCTGATCAACACCTCCCGCATCACTGTCATCTACACTTTCTTCCTCCTAATTGATGACTGGTTCTTCGAGTTCCGCCCTTGGTTTTGATTCAGACATCTCTACTTCATTAGTGACACTTTATGATGAAGTTTGTTAAGGTGTTAGCAACGACTTCATATGTGAGTTTTGCACCGTTCACATTTTCTCCATATCCTCAATGATTTCCTATTCAATGGCTCTGGCGATCTCTGCCACGACCATCTTTTGCTTCTCTAAATCCAAAGCCTGTAGTCAAACTCCTCATCTCCATATCCAATGAAGATGTATAGGGTTGCCTAATCATCAAGCTTCGATCTTTGCTCCTTTGGTACATGCATGAACGTTTTGCATCCAAACACCTTCAAGTGAAACTATGGAACATCTTTTATTGTCCAAAATCTTCGAGGAATATCAAAGACGCCAAAGGAATTGATGGTGATTTGTTAATCAAGTAGACCGTAGTGTTAATAGTTTCACCCCAAAATGACTTAGGATGCTTAGCCAATTTTAACATGCATTAGACTTTTTCCACAAGGGTCTAATTCATCCTCTCTGAAACACCGTTGTGTTGTGGTGTACCCGAGAATCGAATCTTCGTGCGATTTCATGCTTGGAAGCGATATTCTTTGAACTCCTAAAGATCTAATTTAGTAGAAAATAATAGCTTCAAAACTGATACAGAATATATCTAAGAGATTTTAAGACTCATACCTATGATGTGAATGTTCCCAAATCAAAATCCATTAGGTTAAGTATATACTTGAAAAGTTTGAAGGTCTCATACTGGTCCCAAAGTGTGGACAAAGTCCCCTTCTCCGAGCCCTAGCCGCCTACCCCATCGTGTCTTTCGAGTTTGAGCTTTAAAACCCTCCATCATGGGCTCAAAATGGGTAAATCCACTCAAAATAGCCCCGAACGTCGCGACGTCGTGCAATAGCACGTCGCGACGTCGGAGTGCTCTGTTTACGCAGCGTCAGCGACGTTGGTTCATAACGTCGCGGCGTTGCGGTGATCCCATTTTTTGCTCCAACCGTGGAGCCATAACTTTGTCGCCACGAACTCGATTTGATTGTTCTTGGTACCGTTGAAAGCGCGGAAGTGTAGAATCCATCCATATGGGTTTGATGCAATATGAGCTCATATGATATCTGAAAAAGTCAAAATACAGTAGCCTCTCCTGCTGAAGGTGCTGCAATGTTTGCTGATTTTCTTCAAGGCTTGGAACTTGCATAACTTCTTTCTTCAAAGCTCATATCATATATGAAAACATCAAAATACAGTAGCTGCTTCTGTAGCAGTTTTTCCACCAATTTTGCACAATTCCACGAAATGGATGACCTGACCATAAGTATGAGCTTTTAGAGCATTAGGGCACTTATTTAACATAAAAACACTAGAAAAACTAACTAAAGCATAGGGATAAAATGAGTATTTAAGATACTCATCACATACACTTAAAGAAATTCCACATGATGACTCAAACTATAATCTTGGCACTCCAAAGTGTGGACAATTGAAAAGAGAAAGCTTTAGCTATCCTCACTCTCTAAAGGTGGAAGAAGACTAACTGAAAGTCATTAGGAAATCCTATCCCTTAAAGGGTAATTTATAGGGTACCTACTAAGAGTAGGAAACGGGTTGGCCCGACCCATTTTGGCTTAGCCCAATCAAGCCACAGGGCAATATGGGTCGGGCCATTTAGCCTGGATTATATTTGGGCTAATGTTTAGCCAACCCAAACCAACCCTATGTAGGTTGTAGGTCAAAATGGGCCCAAATAGTAAAAATATTAAAGGAAATAATTTTACAATCTTTGTAAGTAATTCATAAATAAAATTTTTATTTAACATATTTATAATTTAATTTAATATTTTAAAAGACTATATAACAAATTTTCAAAAAAATACTATATTACAAATTATTTTATTTTAATTATTGTTTGGTTTAGAAATGAAATTTTTGAAAGAAAGGAAATATGAACAATGAAACAAAGCAGTCCAAACAATGAATAGTAAACCCATCAAGAGAAAAACTGAATTAAAAGATCTTTATCATCTGTCCCTTCCAAGCATACCCAATAGAGAGTTAATGAAGTATCCCAACTGAGGGTTTCTTAAGAGCCCAAAACAGATCAATCAGAGGGAAGCAATATGTGAAATGGAAGTAGAAACTGAAAATGGGGAAAATTTTGAAACTTTGTTACAAAATGATCTTCTAAGGTAAGCATTCTCTCATGTGAATGTGCTCCCAAATAAACTTATATAAGACTACAACACAAACCAAAAGAAAAAAAATAAAATTACATGTAGAAATTAAAAAGAGTAAAAAAAAAATAGAAAAGGGAAAAACCCATATGAAGAATGTCATACATGAACTAGGTTGATCACTTCTGAAACAAATTATCATGTTCTTTTATATATTAATATAATATAAAAGAGAAAGAAGCATGAATACTTGTCTTTTTGATGGCAAAAGTGGGAATTTGTTAAAGAAAAAAGAGAAGGAACGAGAAAAGTAAAGAAGGGAGCAGAGAAAGCGAAACCCGTTCTGATCTACGAGTCTTCCCCTTGAAAACCTTAAACAAGAATCCTATTTTCAAATCTTATTTTTGCGTGAAGGAAAAAGTTCAACTTTTGAGGGAGCCATTAAGTTCTATCTTATTTTTGGACACAAAATGGCTTCTCCTGTTTACCCAACGGTCAGGAGATGATCTTCTGAGACAAGCAGATTCCCCCATTTTTTCTCTGAGAATCGAGGTTGAGATGACATGAAGGAGACGACGACACTGGAAGTCAGTAGTAAAGGAGACGACGAGACTGCGGCACTGGAAGTTGACGGTTAAAGAACGACCACGCTTAAACTCGACAGTGAAGGAGACGACCACACTGGAACGGTGGGCAGCGTTGCACATAGATATAAACTCTAGGGTTTTGTTTCTTTAAGGCCAAACGTGAAAGACAAAGGAAAGGGGATTAGGGTTAAGAAACTTTATATTTATATTTTAGTTGTAATAAAAAAAGGGCCGAATGAGCTAGCCCGACCCAAACCCAAATGGCCTGTGGGCTTTTTCGGGCAGGGCCAAATGGCTCGGATTCTATTCGGACCTTCATTTTTTCAGCCAAACCCTCTAATATTTCAGGCCAATCCACTTTAGCTTATCAAGCTAACCTATATTCCCACCTCTAGTACCTACTAGGTTTAGGTGATTCGAACCCATTAAAGATTGGGTCATTTAATTTAGCCCAAATCTTATAATAATAATTGATGTACACCTCCCTCTCTTGAAAAGAGGAAATGGATAAAAAAGGATCAAAGTTAGATAACAAATTAATGTGGGAAATATATTTTCATAGACTAGGATTCAAATTACAAAACTTATAAGTTGTACAATTGGAAAAGAAAAGTATGGTATTAATTAAGGAATCTAAGAGAAAGTTAGGGTATTTGATTTGTTGCTTGGTGATAAGGTTCAGAAGTCACAAAATTTATAATTGACCTAAATCCTACCTAGTGCGTAGCTAGGACTACTTGTAAGTATAGTGCTTTAGCGTCGTCCATTAGGATGGGTTTTCACTTGATTTGTGTAGTTTTGCTTGCTTGCTTGTGAAAATATTTTTTTTATTATAAACATTGAATTTTGATGAGAATTGGTTGGTTGATTGGTTTAATTTGTATTCAAATTATGAGAAAAATCCCGTGACTTGGTTTCACCAAGCACACACACACTAGATGATTTCAATGGATAATTAGGGGGGTAATCCTCTTTTAGATTTATTATGAAGCATGAATTCTAGGAGAAGGATAAACTTTCAATGTCTGATGGAATGTCGGATAGGCTCTTACCTTGGCTCTTTTGGAATATGAAAAAGAGACTATTTTGGTTGTGCATAAAGGGTGAAGGATCTTCTCAACAACAATCCAATATATCGGTTAGACCTACCAAGTATCAAGAAGGCTAAGTGATACTTGATAAACTCCTTCAACGACTATGTGCGTCTCTAATGAGTAGAGTGTCACTCTCAACCCCTAGAGATGACTCAAGACGTCTTTGCTTCCTAAATGACAAATGCACTAGTTCCATAGGTTTCCTTGGAGTTCAGTATATGTACCCCGTGTGAATTATCATGGTGGGGGCTTCGATCTACCCAACCCTAGATTAGAGCACCTCCTCACTCATGGCCAGTGTGATAACATCCATAAGTCATGAAAAACACCCTAAAACCTGTAGAAAAGAAAAAGATAAGAAGAAGAATTGAATAACACAATGTACTAGAAGAAAAACTGATATTATTCAATAATGAAAGTATGATTTTCGTTTTTCATCAATTACCTTATAAATAAGGGATGATTTTACATGTTAAGGGCATATTAGGCAAGTTACATTGATCCTCAATAAAAAATATATCAAATAGAAGCTTCTAGGATCGAAAGTTGCCTTTGAAGGCTTTAAAACAAGTTAGCACCCTCAAGGAGAGGGTGCAAAAATTTCACACCCTTCCTGTATGGGTGAGAAATCCTCTAGAGACTTGCCCACTTCAAAATATATACAAGTTCGCACCCTCACTAAGTGGGTGCAAAAATTTCACTCCCACTCTAGGTGGATGCAAAATGGTCCAGATTGCTCCTTTTGCTTCTGTATATTCGTCCAATCATGCTTTCAAGTGAACTCGCTATAATTCAATCTTGGAGCTTCAAACCTTGAACTTGAGACCCCAATATGTACTCATTGTTTGTCTTCATGTAATCCAAGACCCGGATAAGCACTTAAAAAGACTTGAAAGCACACCAATACTTAAGAAAAAGATTAGTTCGAGGTTTGCTACCAAACCTTCATGTGTTAGTTTTTATGATGTGGTTTAGTATGAGGTTTTAAAGGAAAATGTTTTTTAATTAGCAAGTAAAAATGTCCGGCACGAGCCGTTATCCGTATTAAACGCTAGATTTCATTCTTTGAGATAGACAACCTTATATGGATTATGTTTAATTGCCAAGGTTCCTTTTGTCTCAGGATCGAAAACAAGTACAAAGTATAAGACATCATTTTATTAAAGCATTTTTAAAAAATGCAATAGGAGTCACATGACCAAATTGTTTATTAAAACTTCTTGAATGTTTTGAAATATTAAAGATATTAGTTGAAAGAAATCAAATTTAAGGGGCATATTAGAAAGTAAATTTGAGTTATTGGAATCTCCAACACGGGCAACAACTATATTTGAGTTAGTCTTAAATTTCAGCTAGTATGTTTGTAATTTGAGTGGTAAATTTTAATTTTCACAACTGAAATTGAATAGTTTTTACGTTAACTTATTTTTAGGAGTATCTATTAGACTAGGTGTGAGTTTTTATAGTATCTTTAAATACAAGGTTGTAAGGTAGTTGAATTAAAATGTTTGAAGGCACATTTAGCTTCTCTTAATATTAATCTCTCCCTAGTTTGTATATTGAACCCTCACTCCCCAACAATCTAAGATAGTGCCACCATTTGTCTTCTATCTTCACTCTTTAATGCCCTATATTATATCATGCATGTATATTTATGGTTTATTTTAATTTCCTTTTTTTCCTTCTGGAATACCAGAATCTTTCCATATATATATATATATATATATATATATATACTTTATATATATATATATATATATATATGTCCAGGGCATAAACCCTTTATGTTTTCTAATTTGTTAGCCTTTCCATTCTTTCTTGATACCCTTTATATGAATTCCATTCTGTAAAAATTTCTAAAAATATTTCAAATAAATTATAGAGAATACTATTTTAATATATTTTGTTTAGATAATTTTTAGAATAAAGTGATTTATTATTATAATTTTAGATAATTTATATGTTAATCATTCATATATTTCACAAATGTTAAAAGATATGATATTCTTATTAAATCAAAATCTTATAAGCTTGAACTTGTAGGTTAACATGGGATTAGAGCTTGATCTGGCAAGAGGTTTTGGGTTCAATACATCCCTTTACAATTTTGATTATTTGAAAGTTCATGAAACACTTTATTTGGTGTTGCTTTCAAATGTATCATCAATTAATCTACTTCGGTTTCACTTCCAAATGTGTCACCTATTAGTACTATCTATGATGTCGGTGGATTGCCCCCCAAACACACAAATTCTTCTTTTTGGTGATACTTCTCTTGTTTATTCAAATATAAAAGTTCTTTTCTTGAGATGCAAGTTTCCAATGATCCATCATATATAGTTTTTTTAAAATGTTATTAAAATATATATATGTGTGACAAATAATACTCATGTCAACAAAACCTCACAATCAACAGATCACCCACAATTCATTTGTTAGGAATTTAAGTAGAAAATGCCCGATCCTACTAATTCTTTCATCATATACAAGCTTTCCTTTTGTTATCTTTAATTTAGAAGTTTGTAGTGTTTCGATATGCAATTATGCAGTAAGGAGAAAGACCTTCAAATTCATTGAGAAGATAAAGTATGGAGTCGGCTACAAGGCTTTTAACAAAGTATGTAGCCACATATATATAGCTTTCTCTTTGCTTTGGCTTTAATTCTGCCTTTTCCTTTTCTTTTCCTTTTCTTTTCCTTTTCTTTTCCTTAGTTTACTCTCCTCTTTTGATTCTTTTTCATTCCCCTTGGACCACAAGAAATTCCTTGCATTTGCAGAAAAAAAAAAGCTAATAATTAATATGTAGGTGTGTTTTATGAAGGATCATTTTCACAGAACCTATCAGATAATGTCTAAAAGAGAAGCCATTGGAGTTCCTGAAGAACAAATTCATGGATGATTTGCGAGAAGCCGAGGAGGACGAGCACCTGCCTCACCTTTCCTTGTTCAAAAATATTCAAGGCATTTTGATAAAAGGGCAGTCAGAATGTTCACCGGATCGTATGGAGAACTGTCTTAACCAACTCAACATCATATTCTCCGACTGCATAATCTCCTTGGAGAACCGCAAAATTCAAAGAAAGAAAGATCCGTGTCTTGGCCACTGCCATCTCCCGGATCGTACAACAAGAGACAAGCTGATTGACATCAGGAAAAAGCTTATCGGTAGAAAATGCAAGGAGATGGATCAAACTCGGCAGGAACTTGCTACACAAAGAGAGGGGATATATCAAGATCCACAAGAAATTGATAGACAAAGCAAGGAGATATATCGAATTCTCCCGTAAATGGACAGACAAGGTGTGGAGATACAGCATTTTCTTGCGGCTGCAAGTGAACGTGATGAAGGAATTGTTGGGAGTGGAGTTGTAGGGCTTGGGGGTTCTGGTAAGACCTTAGTAGCCAAGAAGATTTTCTCTAAACTTCCCAATGATTATAGAATCTTTTTCGACTTATCGAAAATACAGAAAGGAAAGGTAGATTTTGAGAAGATTCTTAGAGATATCTTGAAGCTGTTCCCTGATGAGTCGCATAAATTTATGAATCACAAGTATAACAGTGAAGAGGAACTGCTAGAGGAAGTCCAGAAAGTACTGGGGAGTACTAGCTAGAAAGTACTATTTAGTAGTGTTTGATGGAATTTGGGATATAAACATCGACTGGTACTTCAAATTAAAGGAGATATTAAGAAGGCATAATGAATCGAAACAAGACGGCTGGCATCATCATCACGAGGAATTTCCCATGTGGCGAAGAGGATGGTAGGGCCGAAAATTTGCTCACTTGCCGACCCGATTTCGGCGAGGCTAATTGGAAGGCGTAGTGTACGCCCCGGTCCTGATGATGAGGACTCATCTTCCTGAACAACATGGATTTCTACAGAGGAAGAAGAGTCAAATTGAGCATAAGTGTGATGAGTACTTGCTATTTGGTGTAAAACACTGACCTGTGAAATGAATTATACTTGGTGGGCTGAGCTTCGGTGTCTTCAATGCTTCAGGCGAAATCGAGATCTATGATGGGTGCTACAATTTTTCATAAATGAACACCTCTTTCATCTGTAGTTTTTAGAATGATTTATAAATGTGAGAGGTCTTTTATATAAGAGAGATGATAGATTTTTCATTTTTTTATTCAACTAACCCTGTAAAGTGTCTCGGTTTAACACTATTTATGGGAACTGAGATCCTTTCGAGGAACACATCAACGGATGTGATCTCTTTGGAGACTGAGATTTGGTCGAGCCCGCACGGCAACCTAACACCCGTAATCGACATCTCCCGCTCGCGTGTTGGGTTTGACTCATCTAAACATCATCTAATAATTCAAGCGAAGAATAAATCATGCAGTGAGCGGACGGATGGTGGGGCTCCATCTGAGGCCTATCCTAGACGCACATAAGGGCATCAACCTCATAAGGGTAAGGCAGTGCTTATTTACCCCAAGCATCTTTCATAATACACATGATCAAGTATGATTCAATCCCTAAAAAGTCCACACTTAAATATCTCTTATAATTACTCAGTATTCTAAGTTCTTCCAAGCGAAATAACTCTGATCAGTGAATATAAGTAACGAGTGTATAAGCAAAGAATACTTTTTCTTTCGCCCTCATACCAATAAGATTTGAGTTAACTCGCTTTTCGAGAATGCTATTAAGCCAAATCTTGACTATGGGATACATCCATAGAATGGCCCCACCATCAACTCATCCCATCACGTCCATAGTCAAAAGTCGATCTAAGGGTAAGGAAAGATGATATCCATATATAGGATTTATGGGACTCACATAGCAAAGAAGCAAGGATTCATTTTTTTGCTTCCCAATTGGTCGTCTAGCACATGCAGTATGAAATGCATGTTAGAGCTTCTCTTTCTTATAAAAGATGAAAGAGTGTATGTCTTGCTCTAAATTGTAAAACAAATAACACCATATGATTCTTAGTCTTGTCGCTCCAAAAGCGCCAAACCTAAAACTTTTATTTTCACATTCCATGACGTTAAACAACAAGTTCCACACTCAACTTCCTCTAAATAGACACACGAATGGTGGGGTAAGGCATTCATGTCAATTCAAACAAAAATCTCATCTTGGAGGATTCTGTCAAGGTGACCTAAAGTGATAATATATGACCAAAATTAAACTCCCATTGTGCCTCAGTCTCTAAAATAATGGTCTCATCTCTACTCGCTCCCGCAGCTAGAGCGTGCTCATGTGAGGGAATCCCGATCAAGTCTATTGACATACATTATTTGAATTGTGCTAAGCGGCATTTCAACATATTCGCGAGCAAAAAAAAAAAAAAAAAAACAAGTGAATCGTGTGAAATGCTCTTTATCTTATTGTAAGAAGATTACAAGTGTTTTGTTCCATTCAATCACATCCTACATAAGCCTAGAGATCTCACATGCGTCACAAATGCATCACTGGCTATTGGTTTAGTAAATGAGTCTACTACCATCTCATTGGTAGGAATGTGTTTCAGAACCACTTCATTTTGCGTGATCATATCTTTGACGAAATGATATCTAATCTGGATATGTTTAGTCTTCGCATGATATTGCACAATCATTCGGTGAAGCGCGCCCTCGGATACCGTTTGTGTTGATCAGGATAACTACATTAGCATCCGTATAACTTGATGTCCTTGAATCCCTCGGCTTTGGTAACCGCAAACACCTAATCTGTTGTTCCTTTTAGATATCTCAAAATTCTTTTCACTACCATCTAGTGTTCCTGCAGATTAGATTGAAATGCGCATTGGCAACCGACATAAGTATATGTCTGGGCGTGTGCACATCATTGCATACATCGGACTTTGGATAACAACGAAGTAAGGCACTTTGGACATTGTTCTTTCCCTTCAGAGCTTAGGACACATATCGAGATTAGATCAGGTGATTTCTCTCCAACGAGAGGTGTCCATGGAAGCACACGTCATGCATATGGCCCGGCGTACCAATATTTTTTTTATATCGTCTCTTGAGATAAACCGGGGGGCGTTTGAAGATCCCCTTAGGATCTTAACACCAAGTACATAGCTAGCCTCCTCCATGTCTTTCATTTAGAAAGTTGATGATAACCACCTCTTGGTCACATTATCAATTTCTTAACCACCTCTTGGTCACATTATCAATTTCTTATAATTTCCATTGACCAATATGTCATCAACATATAAGGATAGAATTATGAAGTGGTTGTGGAACTTTTAATATACACCTGATGATCTCTTCCATCATTGTAGAAACCATCTTTGACATGGCAGTGAAATTTGAGGTTCCAGACAGTACGGAAGGCGTTTTGGATGCTGATGGATCTGCGGAGCTTTAGCTTTAGCTCCTATTCTTTGAGCTGAAGCCTAAAGGTTGATCCATATGGATTTCTTCATCGGCGCTCCCATTAGGAAAGTATTAACACGTCCATTTGGTATAATTATAGATCCATTCTTGCCATAATAGCTAGAATGATGATGCGGAGCTTGACCCGCGAGGCGAAGGTCTTCATAGTCCAATTCCACTCTTGTTTGTGTGTAACCCTTAGCTACTAATTGGGCATGTCTATCAGTCATCGCCTTTGTGTTTAATATTGAGAACCCACTTGTTCCTAATGGTCTTCACGACAGCGGTAAATCGGCAAATATCAGGAACTCAATTTGATTCGGTGAATTCATTTCCTCTTTCATAGCTTCAAACCACTCTTTAGCTTTAGGACCCGAAAATAGCTTGTTGTATTGTTTTGGGCTCTTCTTCATCATGAACAATCATGAAAGCTTCCTGATCTCAAAGCAACGATTCTCTCTGGTGATTACTACGTCGGGTTGGTGTTCATTCAGTCTTACTACAAGGAACATGATATGGCAAATTGTCACTCCCACTCGCTTCAAGTGGGGTTAGACTTTATATGTTGTCTGGTCCTGTAAGTGTTGAATCAATGATTCTTACACCCTCATCGACCACAAGATCTTCCATTTCATAGAAATGAGTATCCCTATCTATCTCACCTCGTCAGAAAAGTCCTCTTTCGAATCACATCTCGCGGCGAATTTCATACACTTCATTTATCTTTCCCCAGAAGATATCACGCTTTGGAGGACTCTGAGTATCTTATGAAGATACATTTCTTCCTCTTAGGACCAAGCTTCCCATATTCATGAGAAACTATTATGAACATAAGTTGCACACCCCATGGGCACATAACGTTCAAATCAGGCATCGCACCTTTCCATACTTCATACGGAGTGGAAGGAACAGACTTAGATGGAACTTTATTTAGAATGTAGGTTGCAGTCATTAGTGCATCCCCCCAAAAGGAGATTGGGGGGCTTTGCTTGGTATCGTGACCTTACCATATCCAAGGGGTCTGTTCCTTCTCAGCCACACCATTTTGTTGTGGATTGTAAGGAATGGTCAACTGTCTAACTTTACCCTTTTCATCATAATATGTTTTAAATAGGTCAGATAGATATTCATGTCCTCTATCGGTTAGTAAAGATTTGATTTTTGTGTTTAATTGATTCTCAACCAATGTACTCTATCTTTTGAGCTTGATCAAATGCTTACAAATCTATGGAAGATAAAATAAGCACGTGACCGAGTAATTGAAATCATATATAAAAGTGATTAAGTATTGAGCTCCATGTCTTGCCTTCACATTCATTGGGCCACATATGTCAGCGTGAATAAGCTCTAAAAGAAAACATGCTCTCTTGACGCAAAGGCAATCTCGTTGCTGCTACCGAGCGTACTTTCATCTGGCAAATCTATCTTATCATAGATCCCCAAAGACCTGAAGCATAATCTCTTTAGATGGTCCTGCCCTATGTGTCCTAACCTGGCATGCCATTTAACATCATTCACAGAAGAACTATTACTTGAATTTCCAATGACAAAAACAAATGTGGTTTTATTGATTAGAATAGTATCTAATACAATAAACCCGTATGACAGAAATCCATACCCATAAACTATGTTGTCCAGTAATAACTTAACATTATCTTATTCAAATACAATTTTAAAACCAAGCTTAACCAAAACTACAATGGAAACAAGATTCCGACGAACTTTTGGCATAAAAAGCACATCATGGAGATAGAGAGTGCGGACCTTCCACATCAACAATTTGCAGGTGCTAATTCCAAGAATGTCTGCTTATGTGTTATTTTCCATGTAAATGCTTTTACTTCCCTTTTGAATTCGATGGAAATCTACATATGCATTGCGATCCCGTGCTATGTGGTCGTGCGTGGCGAGTCTATAATCAATAAGGCGTCTTAGTCAGCATTAAAGCAATAACAAATGCATTTATTGGAAATGAATTTGATGCGTATATTACAACTGGCTTAGTGCAATCATGAGTAAAGTGACTAGGCTTCCCACAGTTGAAGCAATTCATGTTCCTGCTTTTCTTTCCTACGCGCTTTCCATGCTTGTGCTTATTTCCACTTAGATTAGTCTTATTTCCTCCCTTCCTAGGCTTAAAACCTTTCCCTTTCCATTTCTTCCATCTTGTGTCAGAAGATCCAACCTTGTTGGATTAAGTCTATTAACGTCGCTAGACTTATCGGTGAAGACAGTCTTCCCTCTAACTCATGTCGTGCGACATCATCAAAAGTTTTGATATTGTCGTTAGCACTTGGTAAGGACATCACAGTAAACATGTGAAAGAGAAGCGGATTGAACTTGTTGTTCATCAGTTAACTCGTGGCCAGCACCCTTCAGCTCACTTATCATGTTTGACATGACAGTGAGGTGTTGCCTC
Source organism: Tetrastigma voinierianum (assembly GCA_016808115.1). Lineage (NCBI taxonomy): Eukaryota > Viridiplantae > Streptophyta > Magnoliopsida > Vitales > Vitaceae > Tetrastigma > Tetrastigma voinierianum. The sequence goes on from JAEQBH010003277.1 coordinate 43,306, forward strand.
ATGGTATGATTTGACTGCTTCTTGTAAGCGTCAAATTTCAGAGTTAACTACGGCCAACCTGGTCGAGCACCACGAAATTGTATCTTCATAAGCGTCCCAAGCGGCCATGGCTGAGCGATTATTTTCAAAGATCAGCATCAGATCATTTCTCATGCTGTTCAGCATCAAAATGCTAGCAACTCTATCGCTAGCTTATGAAGCGATATGCTTCCACTCCATCTGTTGTGTTGAAGCGGTCGTTCTCAGGCTCAACCATCATTGCGTGTTATTTATCTCTAGCATGTCGGTCTTAGAGGTACTGAATCTTATGATGCCAAACATCATAGTTTTATATTGGTTTTGTTTCTGCACTAGTTCTGGTGTAATATTGAAACAGTGCTGACATACAATAAGTGGGAGAGAGGCGGGCTGAACTGCTTGACAATCTAGTGACTCATAACATGTCACAAAGTTCTAAATTAAATAATAAAACTTAGGGGTTGTTTGTTTTTTGACTTATCTTTGAAAAGCTAAATAACTTTCACGTTCCATTTTTAAGAATTTTAACTTATTCATTTTTTAAAAAGTTTTGAATAGAAAAAATGAAAATATTTTGCTTTTTCTATTCATGAAAAGTCATTTTCCACCAAAAGAAAAAAAACTTCATCATTACCCAACAAGGAGAAGGGCTATCAACACTTGTTGTTAGGGATGACAACGAGAGGGTTTGGGACGAGCGGTTAAAATTAAGGCCGGCTCATTTATTTTTCGGTCTGGCATCTTACCCAATAAATTAAGCGAGGCGAGTAGGGATAGGAAAGATTCCCAAACTTCTTTGTTACATTGATTTAGGGTTTAGTTTTTATAATTATTTTTTATTTTTTATATTTTATTTTTTTATTATATTAAAATTAATCTATTTCATAAAAAAATAAAAAATATTATGAATTTTATAAATTATTTATTAGAAAATTTCTAATTATTATGTTTTTTGAGGAAATTCTAATTATTGTATTATATTAAGTATAAATAAAATAATAAAAAATTATTTTAAAATATAATTGGGCGGAATATGATACGAACCTGCCACCTGAATCGTACCGGTTTGAAAAAATAAACTCAAACCTTGGGTTAAAAACCCGATTCTGAGTTAAAAGCGAGCCCGTCGCATTAAGAAGCGAAGATGGCGGGAACCGGAAATAATATCTGCCCGATTGCCATCCCTACTCACTCACCGATGTTAAAAAACAAGCGAAACATCTTAATCTTTATTCGTACCATTGCTGCGTAACAAAGAAGTTCTATTGACATTAAGTAAAATAAACAAACGCCACCTTAGTCTTGTCAGAGAAACAAAAGGTTAGCATACTAAGACCAATCAATATCTCTTAACATAACTCAGTTGATATTGTTAAATTTAAACTTGCGCTAATGATTTTATTAGGAGAGACATAATCAATTCTCAACCTAATATCCCATAAAACCATATATCTATTATATGCTAAACATGTTCTAATCATTTTCCAACTCAATCATCAGTTTGGTGGATTGAATATTCTCTTTCAGAAAATTCTCTCCATGTCAATGTCCTGAACCTTTATTCATCCATGAATGAATTCATCCAGCACAACTAGATCGCCTAATATTGCTTTGTATCCGGCTTTCCAGTTTTCCGATTCAACTCACTTACAATATTATCATAGGTTAGAATCCTTATTTTTCTAGCGCCTTTCTCTGTGTTCTTATGAATCAGGCAGTATCCATATTTGTTGTTCACTAACTACTTATAATGCTCATTGTAGATGACATGGAAAGTCCATAGCTTGTTGTTCATCACATGAATATGTGCATCCGGTTAATAAGTTGGATCTTTCTTATATTCACACAATCGCTTCAAAGTGATTATCATGTGATCTCTCAATGCATATATAATAAGTTGGAGAAAATATTAAGGATATCAAGCATTATATACTTCTATCTATAACTACTGGTCCATACATGTATTGAACAATTAGATGAAATAAATCATTCAACATCTCATCTAAGCCAAGCTTCAATCAACTTGCACTAAGTCACAATAATATATATTCATAATTTCTAAAAAAATATCAAACGACCTCAAAAGGTTTTGAAACAGTGCTCATGCAATAGGAAATTTAAAAACAAATTTTTTTTAAAAAAAGAACTCGTCGAAAACGGAGTCCGAATGAGGTCAAACGGGCCAGTCAAAGTTGATCAATGATAATTAAGCTATCAGTCAGCCCAGCGATCAAAGCGCCCGTCAACGATCAACTACCACATCAACCAGTCCAGCGCGGATCAACTCACGTACCCGTGGACCAATCATATCTTGACATGTGACTCCATTAAAGCTTGTCCAAGTGGCACAATCAAATGCTGCCATGTGGTCCCTCTATTTGCCCTATGCCATTGTCTAGTCAACCACCACCTTAGCAACCCGTCCATAAGAGCGATCCAGCCCCTTATATCTCTGATCGCGATGTATTTATTCTCGGAAAATGCGGAAATTCTCCATAATTTTTAAAAAACACTATAATTCACCCGTAACTCCAAAAATTACAAAAAAAAAAAAAGTGTTGGAAAGGTCGACAAAGTCACTTTCCATCCATACTAAATTTACACCAAAAAACAAACACAAAAAAGCAGAAAAAAAAAATAATTTATATTTTGTTTCTCTTTAACCTTTTTTTAAAACAAAAGCGACACACAAGAGCACCATACTAGCTCTGATACCAATGTAAGATAAACACTGGTTTGCAGCGGAAATGAACTATACTTACTTGTTGAACATAACTCGGTGTCTTCAATGCTTAAGGCAAGAATCATATCACCTTGATGGAATTTGTTCTAAGTTTTTCACAATACGAACACCATTTTCATTTGTAGTTTTTCACAATACGAACACCATCTTCTATATGAGGGAGATGATAGATTTTTCATCTTTTTTATCCAACTAATCCTGTAAAGTATCTCAGGTTCCTGTATTTATAGGAACCTGAGATCACTTTTCAGGGAGACATATCCCTTGGATGTGTCCCTTGGAGTTCTGAGTCGGGTCGGGAGCCCATGACGACCCATCCTGCATAATCAATGATTGGAAAGGAATTGGCAAACATCATGGCTCAATATATCAATAGAGAAGAGTAAGTGTCTATACCTGTATGTTAATGTTTGGTTTTTGTTTATTTGGATGACTTCATAAATTCGTGTTAGGTCCTCTTTGAGAGTGATTTTACTTTTTTTTTTTTAGTTCTATTCACTTTTGTATTATATTTTCTAGTACTTTGTTTTTACAAAGATTCAATCTTGCTTCTCCCGTATTCTTTCCTTATAAGGATTTGATATTGCTTCTCCAGTATGCTCATCCCATCTTTTTACCACTTGAGTCATGCATGCAAGGACAATGATTTTACTTTAAAAAAAGGTTTTTCTATAAAAATGTTTTCTCTAAAAGTGTTTGTACACTAATCATCTACAAAATGTTTGTTCAAAAATACCATAAGTGATTTTCTTATAGATTTGTAAAAGTATTCTTAAATTTTATCAAACACCTATTATTTTTATAAAAATATGTTTTCGACTCAAAACACTTCTTAGACAAGTATACCCAATGGGCTTTTAATTTATTTATTTATCTTTTGATTACACTATAGTTTCAAAGTTGTAAATTGTCCTCTCTCTATGTCCTATGCCTGTTTGAAACGGTGAGTGGTCTCTGGGTGCTGAGAGATAGGCATGATAGGCAATGAGCTTGTTTATTAAGAACTATCATTGTTGAAAATATGAAAGAAAATGAATAAAATACCTTTTTATATGATTTGTTTTATCTATTTGGGCAAGTCTTAAATAAAATTTTTAAATGACTATGCATTAAAAAATAATTTTTATTAAACTTTGGAAATAATGCAGTCCAATTATCTTCACATTCCTAGAATCAAATTTATTGAAAGTTCTTAAAATTATCGAATCTAATTAGAGTTTATACAAAATTGGTACGTAACATACCTAATGATATATAATTGACCTCAAAATATCATCAATTAGAATAATTAGATATTTTTAACCAAAAATTACTTCCTAATTAGTCTAGAATAGTTTTCATTATATGATTAAATTTAATTTTCTTCGAATTTTACTAATTAAACTCATTAAATATTTTTTTAATTATTGTTTTGAGTTTTTATTTATTTTCTTTAAGTAATTATCAAAAAAATAATTGTCGAAATAGACAGTATATTTGAAATGAGAAAATCCCCACATCTAATGTAACGACCCGTACCAAATAATACGAGTTTTGACCAAGTTTGACAAAAGTTTATTAAAGTTGACCAGTTGACTTTCGAGAGGAATAGTTTTAGGTTAACTAAGGCACCATTTCGTAGGCCTCGTCGTACGAGTTCATAGGCAGGCGGAGCGTCACAATCAGGCTTACGGATAAAGTTCTGACAATCGAAGTTCAATAGTAGCACTTTATCAGTGTCCAAGTTCTGTCTGAGATTTTTACCCGAAAATGACCCTAGACCCTATAAGCATAGCTTGTGATGCCCAGTGAAAACCACAGCCCCAGAAACAACTCTTGAGCCCCACGAAGCCCTAAGAGAAAGCTCTCCCAAGCTAGGGAACACATTTTAGGTCAGAGTAGCCACTGCAGTGGAAGATCGAACCCCGGAGGGGCACCTCGACCAATGCAATTTCTAGCGCGGGACCATGAGTGCGCACCACGAGACGTCTTCGGCCCCTTAAAATTTCACGCTAACCATCACAGACGCTACGGATTTGGCCGCAACCCACGGCGGTCGCACCGCCACACCGGTTTTCGTGGATTTCCGCCATTTTCTCCGCCACTTCAGGCCACCCCATATCTCTTTCCACCATTTTTGACCCCAACTCATTTCCGTGGTCCTTTGCATTCCTCACCGGTTGAAAGTTACAACGAAACAAAATTGGCCGGTTAAATCGAAGTTTTCCGCCACCATGTTGACTTTTGACCAAGGTAATGGTACTACGGAGTTCCCGGTCTCTCGGGCTTTCCATTGATATGTGGTTTGTAAATTTTGGACGCCGCTTGCTTAGTTTTCCATTTTTAGGTTGTTTCGGGTAATTACCGAAGCTCGACTGAAATAGAGCAACAATTAGTCAAATTTGGTAAAATTGAAGTTGGATTAGTGAAATCGGGTGTTTTGAATTATCAACGGTTCACTCGAGAAATCAGCTCCCTTGATGTGAAGCCCCACCTTTGGGTACCGGGCCTATAGGGCACACGGTGTAATTGGACCTGTCGGAGTCCAACTAGGAGGATTTCTTAGTTCTAAAAATTACTCTAAGGCCTTAGGGGCATTCCAATGTCGTTGGTTCAATTATTGGAGTCTAAGTGGTATTTTATTTATATTACAGTGCACTCATCACGTCGAGACGATCCTGCTGTGTCTTAACTGAGCATCTATAGTCAAGGAGTATGTTTTTTAGAATGTTTTGTGGTATTATTATGATATATATTTTTATGTTAGTTATTTCATATATAATCATTTGACCCTGGACGATTGGTTGTATAAATGAAAATGTCACTTTTATAAAACAAGTTATCATTTCATGTGAATTTTGTCAACATTTTAAATATTTGGAAGTTTTACAAAGTTCGCGGATGTGGAGTGGTTTTTATATGTTTTTAAAATTCAGGATTTGGGGATATGATGGTGTATTATATCTTAAGGGGGATTAAATATTTTACATATATAACGCTTTGATCAAATGGTTGGTTGCATGCAAATGTGATTATCGGTTCATATAAATACGTTATCATTTCGCAGTTTTGTCATCATTTTAATATTTTAGGAAGCCATCGAAGTTCCCGGATGAGTCTGTGGGTATTTGAATATTTTGGGTACGTGATTGAGGTTTTAAACCGCTTTGAAAACTCACTGTTTTAGGTTAGATTTCGGGGCGCCGTGAAATGATTACGATATAGTTAGTCGCTTCGGAAAAGTACTGCGGAGTAAAAATAATGAATATATATTACCATAAACGCGGAGGCCCGACACTTATCGGCTGGGTATGCCACGCATGTCGAGAGATTTCCATATATAAATTCCACTGGCCGTGAGGTCGGATCACGTGACTTCCGCTGGTATGCCACCATGTCAGGGATTTGTTATATATTAATTACATTACCGTGAGGTCGGATTACCGACTCATTGCGGGCGGCACGATGTCGTGAGTTTTGTTAGATATTTCACTATCGCAGGTCGGGGTCAATACCTACTGGTATGTCAACGATGTCGGTGAGATTTGCTATATATAAATTCCATCGTCGTGAGGTCGGATCACCCGTATCACTGCCGGTGCTGCCAATACGTCGAACAGGGATTTGTTATACATCATAATAATAGAGGCCTGATACCGACGGCCAGTATGCCACGATGTTTGAGTTTTGTTGTGGATAGCTATTTCCACTACCGTGAGGTCGGGTTACCGACGTGGCGGTAGCGCCACGCATGTCGAGTTTGGTTAGATGTTATTCCCACGGTCGTGAGGTCGGGTTACCGACGGGTGGTATGCCATGATGCCGTGAGTTCGTTATATTATTTCTACTCGCCATATGGTTTCCAAGCCATCACTTTGGGGTGGTTTGCCACGATGTCGTGAGTGGCGTCCCACTGATTATGATGGATGATATGGCACGTATATTTAGTCTTTTGAGTAAGGTATAACATTTGGCAAATATTTATGGTTATTGTATTTTCATGATTATTTTACGATACGATTTAAGATATACGTATGCTCAATTGTGGCGTCAGAAACGTGATTCAGATTCAAGGTTCTCAAAAACAGGAATGCCGCTAAACTTTCGAGCACGACCGTCATATATTGATCGGGCTTTGATAAAACGCGCTCGCGAAATGCTTCAACAGAACATTACAAAAGAGTGACGTGATATCCGGAGAGAAGGAAATTTTCTAAAATAAAACATTATTTTCCGTGATAAATTATGCAACCTTTACCTGTAGATTTCATTTCCTCACATTTATTGTTTTAATATCTCTACCTGAAAACCGGCAAATATAGGGCCTACCCTCTGCGCCAGATTCGGACGCTTCTTCGACGATACCTGCAAAGTACTTACCCCAACGATCCGCCTTTGATTTGTTGGACCTATTTATTTTTATTTTGTAACCCTAAATTTGCAAATACTCTTAGAATGCTCTGATATTAGTATTAAACTCATATGGGTCCCTATTATGTATAAAACAGGGTCATGACTCACATTCGATAGGTCGGTCATGGTTTTTCTATATATAATCGAGGTATTGTTGTAATCGCAAGTATGTTTACTTTAGTGGGTCCTTGTGCATTCTCAGATTTGTGCCAATGAATTCCATCAAAGTGATCACCCGGAACCCCTGAGGGGTATCCGTGCCTGGTTTCATACTGCATCGAGCTCAAAGCCTCTAAATTCCTTTGGCTCCACATTGTCAACCCATCCAAGAGCGCACACCCCAACTTTATCTCTTGGAACCAATTTGCTATTTGATTTCAGAATAGCCTCCTTCCCGACTTACGCCGTAGGACAGATCCCACAGGTTTCTGGAGCTCAAAGTAACCTAACTATGAGGAAATTCACGAGCGCCCCGGGCTCGACCACCGGAGAGACACTGTACGCCACCAAGCCTTTATCATACGATGGACGGTATTCGGGGCCCCAAATGTGATCATCTAAGAGGTAGTTTCTCACTCAGAGATCTTCATATAGAGGATCCAGCTGGGGACAGATGTGGTGCCGACGGTAACAAATCAAAGAGGTGGACACGACAAAGACGTGCCGCTTCGGATTTCAATCGCGCAAGTGGGCAAAGAGCTACTTTCGTAGATCTGCAGCCGCAACTACTGCTCGACTTCAGGGAAGATTTTTATGCGCGTTCATGGTGGACCATGCAACGGATAATGTATGCTTTCAAGGCGGGCGACAGACATTTCCTCAGAGGGACGCCCACTCAGTCCAAATTTGTACTAAGTCCCCTAATCGTGCCCGGGCCCAAACGGCTTAGTGGGCGCTGGAGACACCTGAACACACAAACAAATGGCATGACACTGAGTGGTTCCTTTAGCACGCACAGCTCACACCACGCCAGAGGCAGAGTTTGGCGCCATGACTCCAACAGCAGAGGTACAGCCACCCCGACGCCAGGGATGGAAAGTACATTATCTGGCTTTGCAACACACCACTATTGACCCAGAGCTACACACCTTTATTTCATCGGAGTATGCTGCAATCTAGCCCGATGACTCCGGGCCCTCGGATGTGGCTCGAGACGCCACGCCTACGTGAGAAGTCTCACGTGGTCAGCTTCGATGCTTAAGGGTAGCTTGGTTTTCAATCGAAATAAGATATGGAGGCATTTGATATTATTAGATCTCAAAGGGTCGATGATCCCTTCGGGATGGATCGCTTGCTCAAACTATGCTTCAAATGGATCGCCCAAGAAGTGAAGTAATATTTGTGACTCCATCGACCACCAATAGTAGCGTCTTCTACGTAGCGAGGCGACACCTTCGTAGTTTGATTTCCTCGCATTTATGCTAGATGTTTACTGTAAAGGGCTGTTCTGTGGTTTTTAGCTCATATATAGTTGACACTGTGAGACGGCGAGATTAGAGGATTTTATCAAAGAGTAGTGGGACTCGCCTCGATGTGCCCCGACGATCTTCCGTGTCCACCTAATCCAGAGGCAGATTTTCCCATTGATTCGCCCCGGGTACGAATTCTGCTTTCCTCTTTACCACCTTATAGAATGGCAATCGCCGAGCCAAAAAGATAGTCTGAAGGCTCAACTACAAGAGCTGGTGGATGGGGGATTTATTAGGCCTAGTACTTCACCTTTGGGAGCGCCTGTTATCTTTCAGGAAGAAGAAGGATGGTACTCGGAGGTCGGGTGGTATAGACTACGTATATCAATAAGGTAACCATTCGTGACCAATATCCTTTGCCTCGGATTGATGACTCATTTGATCAGCCCTGTGGCAAGAGTGTTCTCCAAGAGTGACTTGAGGCCGTGGTTCCATTAGTTAAGGATTAGTGGAATCGACATTCCCAAAGACATTCAAGACGATATGGGCGTTATAGTTTTAAAGGATGTCTTTCTGACTCACCAATGCCCAGAGTTTTCATGGATTTAATGAACCGTCTTCCGTCCATACTTAAATCGGATTGTCATTGTCTTCATCAGACTCATATCTGGTGTACTCGAGAAGCCACTTGAAACATGAGAGACATTCAAGCCTGTGTCATAATTTTAAGGCAATACCAGTTGTATGCCAAGTTCAGCAAATAAGAATTTTGGTTGGGCCGAGTAGGGTTTATCGGACATGTAGTTTCTGCTGATGGCATTCATGTGAATCCTCAGAAAGTAGAAGCAGTGGCAAATTGGGAGTTTGACTAGGAAAGGAGATTGAGCAAAAAAAAAAGAAAAAAAAAAAAGATAAGAGTTTTTGGTTTGATTCTTGTAAAATGGTTCTTTTCTAGTGGCTCGTCGGGGGAATTTCTCCTAACCCTAGACGTGAAGGATACTGGGCGGAAAACCCTAACTTTGGTTATTTGTGTAAGGATTTGAGGGATTTTGTATGTAGGGATATGATTCATGGATTTCTCTCTTTGAGAGTTAGATTTCATCCTAATCTAGATCGTTGAGGATGAGTTGGCAAAACCTCTAGGCTCAGTTTAAGGTGTGTTTGGAAGACGTTGGTTGTTAGAGTGGTTTCGATGTGGGTTTGAGTGTTTGGGTTGAATTGGTTGGAAACTTATGGAAAAAGTGGGGCTATGTTGTGTAGGGCATATCTCAAGTTTGGGTGCTCCGAATTGGGTGATTCCAGGTGGAAAAGAATCCTTAGCACTTTATCTTCAAATGAGTAATATGGAGATAGGAATACAAGAGGTGTTTTGTGTAGAGTGCGTTGTTTGTGTAACCCTAATAATGAGTGTTAAATGTTGATCCTAGTAAGTGTAAGAGAGGATTGCACTTCGAGGGATCAAGGCTTCAGGTTGAAGGTATAAAGATATATGTGAGTCAAGTGGTGATAAAGTAATACCACTCGAGTAATTTTATGTGACACTCTGGATTGCGGAGAGGCTAAGGAAATCTATGACTTGTTATTTGCATCCTTTGAAGTAGCTCTCGAGTTTGACTTCCTGGGAGACTTATGGATTTTTGAATCCAAGGAAGGTAGGATCTTATAACCTTCTCTCCCGCTCAGACCGTGGTTCGATGTCGTGGGAACTCCTGCACTATCTCCGTGCTTTGAATCGTGTGATTTTTATAGTGATATAAACGTGATATTTTTATATATATATATGGAAATCTTGAATTAACTGTACATGATATTTTAAATATCCATGTGGTTAAATGCTTGCGGAAATTGATTAAAAGTATGATACGGGTATGAGACTGCGGCGGGAGTCCGTCGATGTAAAGGGACACTGGCAAGACTAGTCCCCGGGTCGTAGCCCCGTAAAGGTCACAGATATACAGGATGTGGGCATATCCTCGCAGAAGTCCCGCGACTTTGTCTGTTCGGATGATCGGCTAGTCTCGGCGCGAAAGCCCAAAGGAGTCACCGACGAGGGGTTAAATAGTGGTAGTATCAGATTCTCAGGTGTTTCATCCTCAACTTATTATTTGTAAGATGCTCATGTTTGGCGATATCATGAATTATGTATAAATTGAAATGTTTTTATGAGCATGGCTTGTTAGGATTCACTATCGAGTCAGTTTGACTACCCCTATTATTTCTCCACCTTAGACGGCGTGACGGTATCAAATAGCAGAATATGAAAGTTGGACTGTAGGGTTTTTGAGGATGGAAAGATTATATGTCAACCTTAGCTTATTGGTGGTTAAGTATACATTTTGATGAATATTTAGCATTATGTGGATATTCACACTGTATATTTGGACAGTTGGTATCTTTTGTGGATCATCAGACATTCGTCAGGTAGCCACTAGTTTGGAACCTTGTGTGAATGTTATTTTGATCAAGTGTAAGTGTGTGAAGCCTGGGGTACATTGAGGAATCAACTCTTCAGACCGATATGTGTAGGCTTGGAGACCCGAGGAGTGTTTATTTATGCTTCCAGGTGATTACTTTAAGTGGAGTTTGACTCGTTGTGACATAAATAGTAACATAAACCACATCGGTGGGATTCGTGCGTGATAAAGTCGGTACCACTCAAGCATCAAATGTCACGCTTACGAGGCATTGTATCGGAAACAATGTCGCACTCTTTGCGTTCCGAATGAGACCAGAAAGAAAACGGCTTAGGGTCCTAAGATTGTACAAAGGATCAGGAACGGGAGGGTCTCACGCGGGACTGGGATTCTTCATCTTTTCCACGACATTGTGTGCGACCCCTCGTGGGCGAATTTTCTTTATGTGTAGGTCAGAAATTTAACTGCACTAAATAATACGAGTTTTGACCAAGTTTGACCAAGGGCACACGGTGTAATTGGACTTGTCGGAGTCCAACTAGGAGGATTTCTTAGTTCTAAAAATTACTCTAAGGCCTTAGCATTCTGTAATGTCGTTGGTTCAATTATCGTATTCAAGTGGTATTTTATTTATATTATGCACTCACGGTCGAGAGATCCCGCAGGGGAAATAACTTTAAGATCTATAGTCATTGAGTGGTCTACTTGTTTTTAACGTTTTGGGGTATTATTATGATATATATTTTGCGTTAGTTAGTTACATATATAATTTATTCGGACGGATTCGTTATTGTGCATAATGAAAACGCATTTATAAAAATGTTATTTATTTAAGTGAATTTCGTCAACATTAAATATTTGAAGTTTTATAAATAAGTTCGCGATGAGTGGTTTGATATGTTTCAATATCGATTGGTGATGGTGATATATCTATGATTAAATATTTTATATAATTGTTTGATCAAAATGGTCGCCGTGATGCAAAACGTGACATCGTCTATATGCTAAACAAGCTATCATTTATGTGAGTTTTATTATCATTTTAAAGGCTTGAAGTTTTATCGAGCCCTGATGAGTCCTCGTGAGACGAATATTTTGGGGTACGTGGATTTAGGTTTAAACCTTTGAAAACTCATTGTTTTAGGAAAAAGAGATTTCGAGGTCTCGTGGAAATGAGTTTATGATACAAAGTGTCGCTTGGAAAAGTACTTGTGAGTAAAAATACGAATATATTAATACATCACGTGAGGTCGGATTACTCACGGTTGGTATGCCACTTACGTTCGAGAGATTTGCCATATATTAATTCCACGGTCAGGTCGGATCACCGACTTGCAGGCGCTACGATAATGAGGGATTTGTTATATATTAATTTATAATACCGTGAGGTCGGATTACCGACGGTTGGTATGCTACTTATGTCGTGGAGTTTGTTGGGAGCATTATTTCCACGGTCGTGAGGTCGGGTTACCGACGGGTGGTATGCCACTTACGTCGGAGTTTGGTTAGATGTTATTTCCGATCGTCAGTGAGGCTCTGCTACCGACGTGGCGGCGCCATGATGCCGTGAGTTCGTCATATATTATTTAATAAATGCGGAGGCTCCAAGCCACTTCACTGGTGGTTTGCCACGATGCCGTGAGGTGGGGTGTCCCACGGATTATGATGGATATATGGTACGGTATATTTGGTTTTTGAGTAAGGTATACATCGGTAATATTTATGGTTATTGTATTTTCATGATTATTTTTATTATTACATGGTTACATATATTTATGTCAATTGTATGTTGTGAACATATTCATTTTTAAGGTTCTTGAAAATGATGTCGTTAAACTTCGGTTATTAGACTCCATTATATTGATCGGGCTTCTGATAAAAATCGGGTTTCATGAAATGTTCACAAACTATATTATAAAAGAGTGGACGGAGGTCTTGTGGAGAAGAAACTTTTCAAAAATAAAAAACATTATTTTCCGTGATAAATTACAACTCATCGGTATTTATTTCTCACGCTATTGTTTTAATATTCCGTCTCTCAGTCCAAGTAGCCTCAGAGTACTTCACTCTCAGCGATTCGACACGCCTTTCGATGACAAACAAAGATTTCACCCCACCCATCTGCCTTTGATTTGTTGGACCTATTTATTTTTATTTTGTAACCCTAAATTTGCAGTAAATACTCTGTAATGCTCGATATTAGTATTAAACCTATACGTCCTTATTATGTATGTTGTGGTTACTAATTTACCTGGATAGGTCGGTCGCGGGTTTTTCTATATAATCACAGGTATTGAATACGTGTTTACTTCTCTTTTAGGTGGGGTCCCTTTGTGCATTCCCTAGGGATTGTACAATGGAATTCCACTAGGCGGGACCACCCGGGGAACCCTGGAGGGGTATTCGGGTCGGGTTTTGTCATCTAACTTCAAATTTTCTTCTTTTTTTTTTCTTGACATATATTCATTTTGCATTACAATATAGTATTATGTTTTTCACAAATACGTCCAAGACCCAAACTGTGGACCCCTCCTCGCTTTATACTTGAGCTCTTAACCACTTGAATTTGGTCTTATTGGCAACTCCAAAGTTTCTTTTTAAATCTTTTGTATTCCTTAAAATGCCCTTTTATGACTTACCTTATCTGGTGTCATAAAATTCAATTAATTTATTAAATAGACTAACTCAAATTATTTAATTATATTAATAAGAAACACATTTCCCAAAATATTAATTAAAAAATAATTAAACACTTTCCAAATCAAATCTTGGTTTGAAGTGGTATAGTTGCATGGTTTGGGACATGCCTTTTGTTCTAGTATCTTCTATTCATTCAAAAATATTAGAATTCAAATACTTTATACTTGTGCTGTAAAACCCGGGAAAATTCAAATTTTTTGAAAAATGGTAAAATTGTCATTTCGGTAAAAATCCGAAATTTTTTTAGATCTCGGATGATAAAACGGACTTCACCGTTGGAATTGTCTCGCGAAATCTAACTACCACGCTAAATTTCAATAATCCGGTGATAGTCATAATTTCACGCTTTTTCGAGGCACCGTGTTCGATGCCTTAATGCATTACAGAGACATGACAGCGACAAAAGTCAACACTACGTACCCATGTGACATGTTGTACGACAGAGAGACGATGGAAACGAACGCTTAGATTATCAAGTGTCAAATCCAAGACAAAAAGGGACATGGATGGAATTTTGAAAAGTTAAAAGAGAAAAAGACAAAAGATGAATAGTTTTCTTCTTCAAATTGAAGAAGAAAATGTGCAGAAGGGTAAAATTGGTGCGTTGAGTTAGGATTTCGCTTGGGGAGGAGAGAGAGAGAGAGCTATTTCTCTAGATTTCCCGTAGTTCTAATTCATCGGTTTGCTTCTGCCAAGAAGTAAAGCCGTTTCACGTGGCGAGGCTATGCGCTGACACTGATTTGGTGGAGGTTCATTAACTCCAAGAGGTAGGGATCTTTCCTACTTTGTTTATTCTTCGCTAAGGGCCATTTTATGGATGGAGATTTGTCGAGGCCTAGGAAGGTCGTGGTTATCGGGTCTTAAAAGTTTGGAATGAAAGTGAAGAAATCCCTATCAGTAGGGTCGCGGAATGTGCGTTGCCAACCCGAGGGTTTCACTGTTCACGTGATTTTTTGTGTGATTTTTGTGTTGTTGAGTGATTCAAAATGAATTGCTTGTATTTGTTAATTAGCTCATGTGAGCTAATTTTGGTGTTATTGATGTGAATTTAATAACATGAATTGTGTTAATTAATTATGTTAATATATACATGTTTTATATATTAGCATGAGTTGTCGATTGACATAATGTGATTCCATATGCACTGGCACCCTAGAATATATTAGGAGTGAGTGCATGACATGAAAGAAAATAAAAAGGAAAAATATTGTGAAAGGAATTTCGATCGAAGATTTTCTGAGAATTTTTATGTTTGAGATTTGGCCCAACAATTCATGTCGGAGGGGCCCATGAATTGTTTCGGAGGGTTATCCAACATATTCCCCTCGAAGGGTTGTCCAATAAATTTTACCGAAACTCGATAGTGTGTTTTTGAAAACAAAAAGCTTTTATTTTGAAAACTGTAATTTTACTCGATTCGCTTAGGCATGTGCGAGGAAATGCAGGACTCGAGATACGGATTGGGCACGTGTATATTCAAGTAGGATCACGTGATTTACTTCCTCGAGTGTGATTGGTTGCCATGACATGCACTTAGGGTGGGGAATAACCCATGTAGGAAATTATCACTACCGGGCATTGCCTCACCATGTCGAGGATCACCATTCAGGTACAAGGAGTGCATAGGAGGACGAGACGCCACTGTGAGGCCGCGTTTTTGTAAGAAAGTCGACATGTGGCTTGCATTTTCTATTTGTGGCAATATGTATAGAAACTTTAAATTTTAATATATGTTTGAAGTAAGAGTGATATATTAACTCTTGAACCAAGTAATATAGTTGGTTGGATATTTTTAGTGAGTATTGATGAATGGGCCCACGTGACCATTTTTACTCATTTTAATTGTATATGGACCCGATGTGGTCTTTGTAAAATATTGGGACAGGTTGTATTTTGGGTAGAGCTCCCCGTACAAAGGAGACTCTGCCCGATTTTCATGAGTGGTGTCGGGTCATCCACGAATATTCCGTGGGTTGACGAGTTAGTCAACGGCATGACCCCATTCTCGTGCACAGCTTTCGATCGCATAAAGGTAAACGACAATTTAGGACCTCAAAGGTGTCTATAAGTTTAGTCATGATACCACTTTCACAGCCTTGGTATTGTGAGCTTAGGTAAACGATTACCTAGGGAGCTTGGGTTTGGGTATCCATAAGTTTAGTCTTGATACCAGCTTCACAGCTTGGTATCATAGCCTAGGTATACGAATGCCTAGGGCTCGATGGGAAATGGGTTAGATCATGCATCCATTGTGCATTTGATGAATGAGGTGTATAACATGTATGTTATGTGATTGTTGTGTGCTTGTATGCTTGGTGAATAGCATAGGATGTAACATCCCGAAATATACCCTAGCAGTTTTCGGACTTGTTTAGGGTATATTAAAAGCTAAATACGAATTTTCGGGAAATAAAACGAGAGACCCGGAATTAATAATAAAGCAAAGGGTAAATATGTAATTTCCCACTTGAGGACCTAGTGGTCATAAAAGGGATAGACTAGGGGTTAATATATGAAATGTTTAAAAAATGAAATGTAAATAGAAGTTAAAGTTATGGGATTAAAGGTAACAGAAAGTTGGAATAGAAATAAGAGAGAAATGGGGGACCAAATGCAAAATGAAAAGTTAAAGCAAAATGGTTTTGACTTGGCCAACATGGCCTTAATAAAACATGGGATTTAAGACCAAAATTGATCTCATTTGGAGGAAAACAAACCGTAGGGAGAGAAGAGAGAAAGAGAGAAGTTAAGAAGAAGAGGAAGAGGAAGAAATAAGAAGAGAAGAGGAAGAAGATGGAATAGCAAAAAGGTATGGATTTTATGGTATGATTTCTAAGGATTTTTTTTATATGGAAGTCTAGTTTTTATTTTTGGAAAAGTATGGATTCCATTTGTCTAATTTGTATGGAACTAACCTTGGGTATGCGAATTCAGTGCATGGATCATATGGAATTTGTATGATTAATATTCCCCGCCAAACTCAGTATTTTGCTGTGGATTTCATCCTAAACCAATAATTATGGAAAGTAAGGTGGGATAAACCCAGCAAGAGTACAAGAAGTATGAAATCCTCTTGAGGATGGCTTCATGTCTAATGGCAAGTAATTGAGTTAGGTTTATAATAAACCCTAACTAATATATGTTAGGTTAAGTGTATGGGTTAGGATCTATATTATAAAAGTGGGTTTGAGAGTAATTCATGATAGATTTTTGAAATAAGATAAGTAGTGAAAGAGATTTGAGTGAAAAGAGATTACAAGATGCATAAGAAATGGTTTTGGCGCGTATACGGCAAAGGTTGAATTGGGTAAGAAAAATATGGAAAAGTGCAGAAAAGCCTACATTCAAGTAAATTCGAGCACACACACCGTACATGTAGTGCCCTCGTTTTTGCCGATCGCTTTTATTTTGAAATTATAATCATTTCATTTCTTATCTGATTTGAGTGATTCAGTTGTTGGTTAAATAGACTTCAAGGAGAACCAACATCCTCAACAGGTACCTTAAAATTATGCCTAAGTGGCCCAGAAATTCACTCAAAGTGGGGCCATGTGCGCTTCAAATTTCGTCTGCCTTTGATCATAGAGTAGTCCGGCTACTCTGATCGAATTTGAGTTTTGGTGCTCCGATTTGGGTGATTCCAGTTGGAGGAGAATCCTTAGCACCTTAGCTTTAAAGGAGTACAAAGAACCAGTGTCAAATATGGAGACTAGGCACTGGAAAATGAATATTACAAACTGTCCTTCGGGTAAAATCGATAAACAACTAGTTGACATGAAAATGTCATGACTTTAGTTTGGATGCTTCAATTGGAATGATTCCAATTTCTGAGTAAAGTAGATCAAAGGAATAAGAATATATGAATGATAAGGAATACATAGACATCATAATTGTACAAGTATAGCAAATCTATATGGAAATAGGCATTTGAAACATGAACATGAACACGTAATGTGATAAGTAGAACTTATATGGATCTTGGAGTTTGGTATGATTCTCAGATGGAATTTGTAAGTGATCTTGGTTTTATATAGAATATGTGTGGAGTTATATAGGGGATTTGTACCTTGGTATAGGGTCTTTCCTCTTGATTTGTGGTTTTGGTTTTGTGTATGGAATCGTATAGCTTTGCATGGACTTTTTAGAGTTTAGTATGGTTTTGAGTATGGAAATTAAGAATTTATGTATGGTTTGTATGGATGGTTATGGGTTAGTGTGAATTTGTGGACTTTATATGAAATCCTCATTAAGCTATGATTTGAGGTGTTAGAGAGTGAAATTACTTGTTAGAGTATGGAATCTTCCCTTCGAGGATGGATTGTAGAATTTATAAGGATATGGAAGTTTGGTTTATTCCTACTGGGGTGATTTGGGGGATTGATCGTAGGATGGTTTTATGCCGCGGTGTTCGCGGCGTTTGATACAATCTTGAGCTTATAATAAGTCCGAAAAATGACAAAAGATGTGAGTTGCCGGGGCCGTTATTAGAGGCCGTGTTGCCGATTTCTTCTTCTCTTCACGACTTGCAACTTGCATAACTCCTTCTCAAGCAGACTAGCTGTGTTCTGTAACTCTATGGAAAGCCCTTTGAGCCTAGAATCCATCAATATATAGATTGGATACAATATTGAGCTTATAATATAAATTGAAAATGACAAAGACAATAGCTGTTGTTGCTAATGCGTTAGTGCTGCAAGTTGCTGATTTTCTTTATGGTTTACAATTTGCATAACTCTTCTAGACTTCGTTTTCTTTTGGGGTGTTCTCGACTCTATGGAGTTTTTCCTTTGAGTCTAGAATCCATCCATATATAGTTTGGTTATAATATTGATCTTATAATACACCTGAAATGACAAAAGACGTAGTCGCTGCTACTACCGCAGGCCAAAGCCAGTTGGATTTTCTTCATGGCTTGCAATTTGCATAACTCATTCGTTGGTGTGACCGCTACGGGTATTCTCGATCCGATGGAAAGCTCATCGAGTCTAGAATCTAACCATATGCTATTTAATGGCATTTGGTGCCTACATCTTGTCTGAAAATTGAATTGTTGTACCGAGTGTACTAATCGCTTGGTTAAAGTTAATTGAAATACATGGTAAGAAAGGATGTAGATATGAACAAGAAATAGCAATATATGTAGATTTGATATGTAAAGGAGTATAGATAAGAAAAGTACCTACAGGTATCAAAGGAAGAGTCTATGTTCCTCAGACCCTACTGAGATAGGACAAATTGATAAAGAAACAAGAAAAACATACAAGTATAGGAATGTATAGGTATAGGTCATAAGATATATAGTTCGCATAAAGTATTAAAGATATAAGTTAACAAGATATAAGATGTTACAAGTAGAGGACATGATATGAGTATAAGAGTATATGATATGAATATATGATTGTCATACATAAACGAATAGATGGAACATGATAGGAACACATGAATGAGTAAAAGCATACATGATAGAAATATAGAAAGTACATGAATAGCTAACACCATTGAGTAGAGAAACGCAAAGGATATGATTGTATAAATGATATAAAGGGATATGAATAGATAAAGATATATATATGAATATATGAATATAAGAGTGCATAGATTCATTCATGATATATGATAGGATTACATATATGATATGAAGACAAAACTAAATGATAGAAAAAAGATATGAATATCCGTATTGTAAATAAATATGAGAAACAACAAAGACGGTAAACTAAGAAATATGTGAAGGTATTACGCATTTAAATAAATAGTGTATATCCATCAAAGACATGATAACAATAGTTGGTCTATGTAGATGAGATATGTACGTAAAAATGTAATAAAATGGATCATTCCGCTAGAACCCGGTAGAGGGATAGATTGAAGCCTTATTAAAGAAAAATAAGTATGCAGATATCGATCACGCCCCGTTGGCTTGGCTTGCAGCCCTTCGGGCTCTTAGATGTTGGTTTTCTTCATTGTCTCGCATATCGATAACAGGCCTTCGCCCTTATAGATCGGGTTGTCTCGCACACGATAGCAGCGCCTTCGGCTCTTATGACCACTGCTTTCACACAAGGAGTACAATACGGCCCTTTATAGTTTCCTTTATCCACTTCTATGTTTATGCGGGTACATGAAACATGAAACATAAAACAAAATGATTCAGATATGACATGCAAAAGATATTATATGATCTAAGAAGACAACATTGCTATGTGATGATAAGTTCTAATAATGACAGAAATATCTCATGAAGTGAGATATAAAAATGTATAAGAATGTAAAATGATCCGAAAAGATATGAATCATGATATGGAAAGTACAAAGTACAAGATACGAAAAGTATACGAACAAGACATGTATATGAAAGGAAAGTAATACGGCAAGTATAACAGAAAACAATATATGAAAATAGTATTATGAATAAAGACATGAAATAAAGACATGAATACATTATATGATAACTGGCATACGAAAATGTAACATAACAACTAGTATAGTATATAACCATGAAAGTAATATATGTATACGAATATGACATACATGTAATAGATATGTAATATGAACCATTAGAAAGAGAATAGATCAAATGATAAGTACTAGAATAAGAAATAAATGATATGAAAGGTTATATGTCAAACGTCACGATAGAAGTGTACGTTATATGAAAATGATAAGATAAGTGTATTTCATTTCGAGACGATCATAGTTATCAGTCGTCCCTCAGATATGTTTCCACTAAGCGCAGTTTAGCACGGGTTTTTAACCGCCAGAAAATGTACAGGCATACGATGTGAGGATGTGACATCCCACACGCAGAGCAGCCAACTCGTAGATAGGTGCTCACACCCGCATCGGCTCCTCGCACTTCCTGTGATTTTTGAATAGGTATGCTTTGTTTATCATAGCAATGGACCCTGTATAGAACATGAATACCACTATGGTGGTATGTATAATGTATACGTAAAGAATTTTTTTATTATTACAAAAATTGTGCATATGAATGAGAAATAGGTACAAGTAGTCACTCCGAAAGAAAAGGTTGAAGAGTCCTAGTTCAAGTGTGACACTCGTCGACACCCCACTGGGTGCCGGGTCAGCGCTACATAGAGGAAATGTGGAAAATTAAGGTTGAGGAAAACATAACTCTAAGTTTGAGGTTCGAGGTTTAAGGAATTTGGACACAATGGTTCGAATTAAACGAAAAAATTAGGATAAATAGCTCAGCTTTGAACATAAATGTGATTGCGGTAGGTGAATTCGGAAAATTTTCAGCTTTTTGCACAAGAAAATGGTCAAAATGAACTTAAATTTTTGAGTTGTATGAATTGGTGTAGTCTAGGCTAATGTGATTTCAAGAGTGACAGGAGGCTACTGAGGATTAGAAAAGAAAAAAGGAAAAGGTTTGTTGAGGGCGGAACGGGCTACCGCCCATTTTCTGTGGGACCAGCCACAATACAAGAAGTCAGACAGGGCAATACGAAGAAGTCAGCAGTACACAAGATAAAGGCGTGCACGTTGCGCCTAGGCGCGCTGTGAGGGCGGCCCGACAACGGTCGGGCACGACCACGATATCGACATCGCGGTATCGTGACACGGCCAGATTTACGCGACACGACGCCGCGAAGAATCGCTGGTGATACGGCGGCGCCATTAATAAATACGCGACACGGGCTTGGCGGCTAATACCGGTGTTGGGCTCCGTGGATACGGCACCGCACGCCACGACATTCCAAGATCGCGGCGCGCCGGCCTAGGGCGCAGCGACGCAGCCGGGTCAAAGTGCGCGCGATCGTGACACCCAACTCGGGCTTTGACTCGTTGCACTATTTCGAGTCACCTGCTTCGGGACACCGTTCATGAATACTGCTCATGAGCACTGCTCATGAACACCGCTCATGAGCACTGCTCATGAGGCTTTTAAAAATAAAAATAAAAATAAATAAATAATTTTTTTTAAATAAAATAAAATGAAATAAAATAAAATAATTTTTTTTTTTTGTTAAATATGATTTAATATATGGAATTATTGTCTTGCATTACCTATGAATGCATGGACATAGTGTATAAAACTTTTCGATATGTGAATAGTGTCTCGAGGTCAGGTTATTAATCTTAGGATGTTGCATCGCCAGATAGAGTTTGGCTTAGAGGTCGAGGCCTTAGAGTGGTGCCTCAGATATGAGCCCCAGTATCAGTGGCTTATGATGGTGGATGCACATACTGGCCGTGGTTTACGAAGTTTAGAGATCTCAAGGATCTCACTACAAGTGGGACCCGAGGGTCATGACATGTCGTAGCCCACGGCCATCTGGGATGGATTGACTGACAACCATGTGAGTCGCGCAGCCGATCAGTGGAGTGTAGGAGGGAGCTACCGCTACACTAATGACGGTACCGTGGCCAGGCTCTGTGGGGACAAGCATGATATTTTGCCCCGCATGGTGTAACAGTCCAAAGCTGGGAGCAAGATGTGGTTGGCTAACAAGCCTTACTCTAGAGGACGAGGTGAGACCGAACTTAGGATCTACCTTGATTAGTCCGTGAGCATGAGGATGCTCTTCTCGGATGAGCTACTGTGATTGCCCTCCCTACAGAGGGTCAGACGTATCGAAAGTTACACCCTGGTATTTCCTCGCCCATCTCTATGACTCGCATAGGATGATACCCAGCTTGAGTTGTAAGAACTCGCAGTCCAATTCATAATGTAGCTACTGGACAAGGGATTCATTAGACCGAGCACTTCACCATGGGGCGCTCCGGTTCTATTTGCAAAGAAGAAGGACAAGACCCTTCGATTGTGCATTAACTACCGATAGTTGAACAGGGTTACGATCAAGAATCAATACCTATTGCCGAGGATTGATGACTTGTTTGATCAGTTAAGAGGAGTGCGAGTCTACTCCAAGATAGACCTTCGCACTGGTTACCATCGACTGAGGGTTAGCGAGACAGATATCCCTAAGACAACATTCAGGATGCGTTATGGGCACTTTGAGTTTACGGTGATGCCCCTTGATTGACGACGCGCTTAGCAAAGATATGGATTCTCATGCATGTAAGGTGTTCCAACCCTATCTAAATCAGTTTGTCATAGTCTTCGTGGATGACATTTTGATCTACTCCCAGTCAAAGTGGGAGCATGAGTATCATTTGAGGATCGTTTTATAGTTCCTGAGAGATCATCAACTATACGCTAAGTTCAGTAAGTACGAGTTTTGGCTTATTGAGGTGAGATTTTTGGGACACGTGGAAGTCGCGATCGAGTGTCGTTGGACCCGCAGAAGGTCAGGCCGTGATGAGTTAGAAGAGCAAAGTCGGGCCGAGATAATAGTTTCGATCGGGCCGGGTACTACAGAGATCTTACTGAGGATTTCTCCTGGGCTTGGCAAAGACTTATGACAAGATTGACCTGGAAGGAGGTCAAGTTTGATTGGGATGACCGATGCGAGGAGGCATTCCAGGAGTTAAGAAGGAGGCTCACTACTGCTCCTATCTTGATAGTCCCGGACAGGGGACAGGGGTACACAGTGTATTGTGATGCCTCGAGGGCCGGACTGGGATGTGTTTTGATGCAATCCGGGAGTGTAGTAGCTTATGGTTCCCATAAGTTGAAGAATCATGAGCACTACCCTCCACACACGATATGGAGCCGCGTCGTAGTCTTCGCCTCAAGATTCACCACTATTTATATGGCAAATAGTTCGAGCGACTCGCACCACAAAAGTCCCGGGCATATCTTCGACGCAGCTGGTACCTCAACATGAGGCAACGTAGATGGATGGAGTTCCTAGAGGACTACGACTTCACTTTGCATTACCACCCCGTAAGGCAAAACGTGGTATCAGCACCTGACCAAGTCACTGGGAGTATCGGGCTAGTATAGCTTCCCCGAGTGGCGGATGCTCGAGACTATGGGATGCTTTGGGCTACGTGACGAGCGTGCTCGGGCAGGTAATGCTTGGGAGTTTAGTAGCTACGCCGCCTCTGGCGGAGCGAGTGATCGAGTCCCAAGGACAGGACGTGGAGATAGTGTTCATCGTGGACCGTACACTGGCATGTGCGACGAGGGCTACTCATCCAAGCGTATGGTAGTCTTCAAAAAAGATAGAGGACGGGTAGTGGTTCCCCAGTTGATCGATTTGAGAGAGGATATTCTTAAGGAGTTTCCACCGCTTCTCGATTTGTTTGCATCCAGTGGGCACTAAGATGTATCGTGATCTTCGCTACTGCGATTTATCGAGTAGGGATGAAAGACACGCAGGGAACTCGGTTCGACGATGTCTCAATGCGGTCGCCAGGTAAAGGCCGAAAGACTGTAAGCAATAGGCTATCAAATGATCGAGGTGGCTGGGAGTGGAAGTGGGAACACGTCACGATGGATTTTGTGACCCACTTGCCACGACACCGCAGGACATGATGCGGTACGGGTGATAAGTGGGACTGACACGTAAGTCGGCACATTTTCTAGTCGTTCGGATGACCTTCACATTGGAGAGATTCTGCCGGTTGTATATTCGAGAGATAGTCCTATTACATGGAGTACCAGTATCAATAGTGTCGGATAGGAACCCGAGGTTTATAGCGCACTTTTGGAAGAGTTTCCAAAAGGCTATGGGCACACGGCTGACCATGAGTACAGCTTTCCACCCGCATGTATTTAATAATGTAGAGGAACATACAGATGTTAGAGGACATGTTTGGCAGCATGTGTCCCGGATCATAAGGGTAGCCGGGAAGAGCACTTGCTCCCAGTGGAATTCGCCTACACAATGCTTATCAAAGTAAGGCCAGAGATGGCACCATATGAGGCATCAGGGACAGAGGCCATGCAGATCACCGATATGTTGGGACCGAGGTGGGAGAGAGCTCCACTAACGTCCTAATCTGATTAAAGACACCTCGAGAAGGTGAGCTTGATATTACAAATGCCTCTCATGGCTCAAAGCCTACAAGAAACTATGTATGTACTGCCGGCCCTTAGGAGTTCGAGGTTTAGGAGATCACGTCTTCTCAAGGTGATGCCTAAGAGAGGAGTGGTCAGTTTTGGCAAGCGCGGGAAGCCATCGCCAGGCCCACTGGACCTTCGAGATACTCAAGAGGGGTAGCAATCAGAGCTGCATCGGGTTGGCTTTACCGCCAAAGCATGTCAAAGGTCCACGAGGTATTTCACGACCCACGTCCTGAGGTACACTTTAGATCTAGCCTGCGAAGGGATCTGGGAGAGATCGAGGTCGACATCAATGGAACCTTCGAGGGAGGACCAAGCAGTAATATGGATAGCCGAGATCAGGTTTGCAAACCCAAGACTGTGTGGAGGTTGTTTTAGGGTGTTATGGCAAAGACTGCGGGAGTGGAGGAGTCAACTGGGGAGCGCGAGGACACGAGCGCGGCCCACCTATCCCTTCGCTTAGGATGAAAGACGTGGTTTAGTCGTTTAATACTTAAATGACTAGTTTACATGCATGGTATAGTGCACATTGCATATGCATGTGGTTCATTGTGATCGTACAGAATTTTGGGACGAAATTCCTTTTAAGGAGGGGAGAATGTAAAACCCGGGAAAATTCAAATTTTCTGAAAAAGGGTAAAATGGTCATTTCGGTAAAAATTCGAAATTTTTCTAGATCTTGAATGATGAAACAGACTTCACTGCTTTGAATCAGTTCCCACAAATCTAGCTTACCATGTCGACTCTCACGACCCAAACATTTGAATTTCACTTTTCGAGGCACTAGGTGTCGAGTGTCAGAAATGTCAGAGAGGATATGTGATGTGACAAAGCCACATACTATATGTACCCATGTACATGTTGCATGATTACGTAGGATGTGAAAATGAATGACTTAGATTAGTTGCGTCAAAATCCAAGACAAAAAGGACATGGATGGAATTTTGAAAAGTTAAATGAGAAAAAGACAAAAGATGAAAAGTTTTCTTCTTCAAATTGAAGAAGAAAACGTGCAAAAGGGGGAAATTGGCAGTGAGTTAGGATTTTTAGTTTTAGAGAGAGAGAGAGAGCTACTCTCTCTAGGATTTCCCACGCCCACCACTACCGGCTTCGCCAAGAAGTAGTGCCATTCCCACGCGAGGACTACTGCGGACACCGATTCGTGATCCCACAACCCAAGAGGTAGTACGATCTTTCCTACTTGGTTTATTCTTTGGCTGCGCCATTTGGCACGGGGATTTGTCAGAGGCCTAGAAGGCGCAAGCATTACCTAAAAGTTTTGAACGGAGTGAAGAAATCCCTAATTATAAGGCTGCCACAATAAAGGCCAACCCTAGGCTCTCTCACTACCACGTGATTTTCGTGTGATTTTCATGTCGAAAGGATTCAAAATGAATTGCTTCTTGCATTTGTTAATTAGCCTATGTGAGCTAATTTTGGTGTTATTGATGTGAATTTAATAACATGAATTGTGTGAATTAATTTATGCTAATATATACATGTTTTATATATTGAAGATGAGTTGTCTAGATTGGCATAATGCATTCCATACGCACTACAGCACTCCTAATATTAGGAGGAGGCAGATATGGAAAGAAAATAAAAAGAAATATTGTGAAAGGAATTACTTTAAGATTTTCTCCGAGAATCGGGTCGAGATTGTCCAACAATTTACGCCAGAGGAGCCCATGAATTTGGTTTCGGAGGGTTATCCAACATATCTCGCCTGAGGGTCAGTTCAATAAATTTTACTTAAACTGTGAAGGTGTTTTCTAAAACAAAAAGCTTTTTGTTTGAAAACTGTAATTTTACCCGCATTCGCTTAGGCATGTGAAGTGAGTCGGTGAGGACTAAACATGGACGGGGTACGTAGACATCTCGGCAGGACTGATTTTACTGAGTGATTGGCTGTCGACATGTGCACTTAGGCGGAGTAACCTGGTATGGTGAACATCACTGATGTGGCATCGCTTCACCCTCGCCGAGGGATCACTACTGCGATGTGGAGTGTAATAGATAGACGGCGCCACTTAGGCCGCCAAGAAGCTCTATACGCGGCCAGATTTTCATCTTGTATAACATGTATTAGAAACTTAAATTTTAATATATGTCAGCAGAAGAGTGATTTATTAACTCTTGAACCATGTAATATAATTGGTTGGATATTTTTAGTGAGTATTACGTACAATGGGCTCACGCGGGCTACTTTACCATTTTAATTCAGAAGCATGGACCTGAAACAGGTCTTTGTAAAATATCGACACAGGTTGACATGTGATCGGTATACTACAAAGATTTCGTGAAGTGTGTTCCGCATGTTACAAAGACGCCTCGATTTTCATTTGCTTGCCCAAGCGTTACCCGATCCACGAATATTTCTCCGCAGTCGACGAAGTTGTCAACCCAGACACACCCCGGTTTTGGGGCGTCACATGTGCTTTCATAAATATTAAAAAAAAAAAAACTTTGGAATATTTTAAGACTAATGTTGGTTACACTGCAGGTTTAATTTTGAAAAACTTCCATTGCTAATAATCAATTCCAATGAGAGCCCGAAGTTGGGGAAGGGTTTGCTCATTTCACATCGTAGTATCTTTCAACAATTTCTGGTAACGTTTCAAAGCATCCTCAACATTCATTTAATTGAATCATTTCATTTTTTGAACCGTTTGCTAACATTTTGTTTACTTTCAATCTTTAAGGTCTGTGATATTTCAGAAATTAATTCCCATCAAACATTCGACGATTTTTATCAAGTTATTAGCACGTCCAAGATTAAACTTCTTGCAGCAGCCAGAAAGAATACTAGTAGGTTAATTCGGTTGTAAATTGAAAAGTTTTAGTTTGATATCCGGTGGTTTTTCACTTAGTTCATATGTTTTTCACCAGATCTTTGGTGGGGATGTTACTATAAATCGGATCCTAGGAGGATTATCTGAGAGATGAGGCCTTGCCCACCCGCTTGTTGCTGTCATGCCTTCGGGAAATGAAGTCAATATTTCTGTTTCGTTTGGATGGGTAAAAGCACAATCATTTCTTGATAAGTTTGTAGCTTGACCATTTATATGGGATATGGTGCATAAATGCCTCGAATTTCGCACGTATGTTCTACTTTGTCCCTGGACTTTATTTCGGTTCCAAAATACTGTTAACGTTTATTTTCGTAGTCATCCGTGTCCATCTCGTTAAAAAAAGTCACAACCAAGCTGAAAACTCTAAGGCATGTGTGAGGTATTTAACGAGGGTTTAACGGGTGTTTATCCATCTATATCTTTTTCTAAGGGTAAGAGAATGACTGAGTATAGAAGTAAACATAAAGGGGTATTTGCAACCGAAAATTTTTCAGGTGCAAAGTGGCGAGCAAAAGTCCAGGGCATTTGTGCACTTAATCTCTGTATTTATATTAAGTTCGAAAATATTTGTTTTGGCTCTGAGTAAACTGCCTTTGAATCTAAAGGGAAAGCAAGTTAAGGAAACAGATGCTAAGCCGGAGATTTTGTTGGCCAAGTTGCGGGATGCTGAGGAGATAACAGTAGACAGGTAATTGAGATTGAATGTTATTAAAGAGAATGTGTATTTTTCATGTTGTTAATATTGTTTTTTGAGAATATTATATTAGCTTATTCAGGCTTATTTGTCTCACATTTTGACGTATTCTTTCTCTTCTTAAGATTCTAGTATTAATAGCTTTAAAGATTGAGAAGTTGAAAAGTCATTTTTAGGATATATTTGATTCTCGGAAATTTTGAAGGAAAGAAAATAAGAAGGAAAAGTAAAGGAAAGAAAATAAAATTAGAGTTAAATTCAGCATATTATTGAGATTTTCTATTTCTAGTCAATTTTATTTATTTTAACATATTAATATAAAGATTAAATAATTTAAGAATATGTAAGCTTTAAGTAATTTTATCTGTATTCCATTTCCTTAAAAAATTTTCATTAGACAACCAAAAATAAGAAAATCATTTTACCTAACATTTTTCTTTGCTTAGTGTTGTGCCAATGCACCAAATAATGTAACAAGGAGAAAAACTAAGAATTGAAAAGAAAGAGAACTCAAAGAATTTAACAAGGTTCGGTATAAATACCTACGTTCTTGGGCGCCAACGAACAACTTCCACTAATCAAAGAGAATTACAAACTAAGGGCCACAAATCTATTTCCTAAGAAATTGAGCAAAAAACTAAATACCCAAGTAATTGGGAAATACTGCAAATACCCTAAAGTAGATGGGGGGAAGAGGTGCAAATATTACAAAATATCAATTGCCCTTTTATAGGCTAAGGGATGGAAGCAAATCCCACTTGTAACTAATGTTACATTGTAAAATGAGACAAAATATAACACTTAGTACTTTCAAGGAACAAAACATGACCTTAATCATGGTTTTCTTAGTTGAGAGGTGGTGTGTAAGGCCAATGGAGTTTGGAGTTCTAGGACTCAGGAAAACTTCATTGGGAAATCATGCACTTAATTTTAGGAAAGTGGATTGGAGGTTCCCTAGGGGTTAAGTTGTGGTATTTTGTGTAATCAGTCTGGTTAAACTGCAACCAAACTTTGGTTAGGTTACAAACAATACCTTCAAACACAAACCCACAACACTATCAAGAACCAGAGGAAAATAAAAAGAAAACAAAGAACCAAGGAATTAAAAAGACATGAAGATCATTAGTGATCGAAAAGCTCGATTCTTTTGAGGAACCACAATCTCCTTAAAACAAATTCGTTGTCTCCTCTGGTGATTGGAGACTATAGAATTAACATTTGTCTCCCAAGATAAAAGGCGTACAAGTAGAGCACCACAACACCTTGATACTATTATGGCGAACTGAAACTATGTTCGAATCTATCACCATACCAATAACACTCTGACATAAAACTCACTGGATCCAACCTTTACAAACACAAAAACTAAGAATGGGATACGATATCTTGAATAGGAGAAAGCCACTCATTTTTACAGATGGAACAAGGACCCTAGGTCTTCAAAACGTTTGGTTCTTGAGACCTCTCATATTTCTACACCAAAATGAATGACATATGTTAAGGCCTCTCATATTTCTACACCAGAATGAATGACATACATTTGGCTTTGTAATGAATGTTATTCAACCAACACTTTTTCCAAAAATTCCCTAAATGAATGACATTCATAACCAAAGACTTCAAAACTCCAAAAGGATAGGTGATATATTCAATAGTTGAAACCTGCATAGGAGAGGTAGGTATTACCCTTTAAACCTTCCCTTATTAGAATATGTTTACTCTACTAACTTAACAATAGACGTGATGTCCTTGAACTGTTTGGCCATTTGTGTAGATGATGACATATCTCACACAAGAATCTTCATAACACATTTTAGTTCTCACTTTTATGTTCATTTTGGCCATGGACATATGTCTAGTTCTATAAGTGTTTAATAGGAATCGTGTCTTATTCAATTCCCTTTGAAGTGACCCCACTTCACTCTTACGTAGGTGAACTCCTAATTTAAGAGCAACTCATATTACTTTTATTTCACTTTTCATTACACAAAGATCATTAAAAGCATAACTTAACCTTCTTTTTACTAGCATCACTGTTTCATCATAGGAATGGACAAGGGAAGATCCCCACATTGATATGACCAAGTCTTTACAATTTAGTTATCCCTTTTAAACCTAGATCTTGGGATCTTCAATCAACTAGGCTAGGTGTCCACTAAATCGACTTATTCTTTTATGGGTTTTAGTCTCATTTCCTTTGATGACTTTTCAACTAACTCTATTTAACCTTTTGGTTAGTTAATCTACAATGTTATCTTTGGACTTTACATAGTCTAGAGATAACCCCCATCCTTGAGTAGTTGTTTAATAGTATTGTGTCTACGACAAATATGTCTAGACTTAACATTATACATACTGCTTTGTGTACTACCAATAGCAGATTGATTATCGCAATGTATGCAAATAGGAGGCATAGGCTTTAGGCATCTTAGAATACCCTCTAAGAAGTAGCACAATCATTCCGCCTCTTCCTCACATTTGTCCAATGCTATAAACTCAAATTCCATTGTGGATATGGCAATAACAGATTGTTTTATCGATTTCCATGAGACTACTGATGGGTTTCTAAAATACTCAGGTCATACCCACGTCTGTCTTACGTTTTTGGCGTTATTTTATATTTAAATATGTATTTTTTGTCGCCCGATATCTAATTTGTGCAATTGGTGTG
The DNA here is from genome assembly GCA_016808115.1 of Tetrastigma voinierianum. Taxonomy (NCBI): domain Eukaryota; kingdom Viridiplantae; phylum Streptophyta; class Magnoliopsida; order Vitales; family Vitaceae; genus Tetrastigma; species Tetrastigma voinierianum. The sequence goes on from JAEQBH010003277.1 coordinate 74,138, forward strand.
AATGCAGGCGAAAAGGGCAATTTCTGGGGAAGCATTCGAGCATGCGGAGGCGCGGTATAAAGATGGCTGGAATCGCCGCACGCCCCCACGTTGCGGACGTCCCAACGTCGCGACGTTGGGTCAACATATATAGAAGTCAACAAGCAGTGACGTCACGACGTCTCAACGTCGTGACGTCCCAACGTCGCGACGTCAGCGCGAGTTTTGCCTCTCAATCATTAAAAGCAAAAAGGGTCAGACCGGTGGATCTAGATCAAGGAGAGTACGAACTAGTAAGTACGTAAATCATGTAATAAAGAATCGACTTTGACTCGAGAAGAGCCTGGCTAATTTAGGCTTTTCTTCTGATAGAAGTAATCGATGTTTGATAAATTAAACACCGGTGTTCTCATATTCAAGATGTTCTAGATTTATACCTGTGTGGTGTCATTAACCCGTCTAAATCGCATGGATTAAAGATTAGTATTTTATATTATTCAGTGTTTATAATTTGTTAACATCTGCTTTATATCTGTGAATCATTTACATGGTGATGTCTGGCCAACATTAGCGTGACTATACTGGAGATCCGAGATTCGAGAGATGAGGATACCTAGGGATTTGAGTAGAGCAACCTTCGGTTGATTCGGTAAATAGAGATATTCCGATCCCGAGGGTGGCAATTAAGGTTAGAGCATTTTACATTTGAGTATCAGTCAGTAGATACACTCAACTCTACTAGCGAGATAGGCGGATACACCTCGAGAGAGGGTATTTCGTAAGCAAGATCACCTAGCCATCAATAAATCATAAATAAACTGAATAATATCATCTTTAAGAAATAATCCATCGAAAGTGGCAGGGGGAGACAACGCCCTAGTTTTCATTATACAGTAATTCATTAAGGTCGGTTAGTTTAGTTTAAATTCAGACACTAGTAATCTTTCACACAACACTTATATCCAAATAATATTCAAAAGCTAATCTCAGATTCAACATTAATTTATCCCCGTGGATCTACATCCGGTACTCCATAGGTACAATTTGGTACATTCGGGCGACACGCAAGGTACTCGCGCATAGCGCAGCAGATATATACACACCACGCTTTCGGCTTATCAAGTTTTTGGCGCCGTTGCCGGGGATAGGTTTAGAGTGATATAGAGAATAAAGCAATTAGATATTACTCTGGAATTTTTGTTTTCATTTGTTTTTACAAGTGCTGGTAATTTGGTCTTTTTGTTTCGTGTGTGATTGCAGTCAAGGTGTCAGTGAGTACATGCGACGACGGGATTAGGTTGACCAACATCCGTTTGATCCTGAGCCAGAAAGAACTTCATACGTACGCCAGAATAGAATAGAATGTACTAAAAATCTAGCAATCATGGAGAACAATGAAGAGTGTGATCTGAAGATTGAGCAAACGAGCCACATAGGGGCTCGAAATGGGAATAACGGAAGGAATCAAGCACCCAGCCGCTTATACAACCGCATGATCCATTTATGTTGCTAGAAGAGCTTTGCCTCACCGCCTACACTTGTTCGTGATACCATTTGAAGACCACCTATTCGTGCAAACAACTTTCGAGTTGAAGTCGCACATTGCAGATGCTCTTAACATCTTATTTCACTTGACTACCCAAACGAGAATCCAAATACGATCTCCACCAATTCTCGGAATATGCGACACGATCAAGTACAATGGGGTTACTGAAGAGGCACTCAGGTTGAGATTGTTCCCACTCACTAGGTGATAGAGCCAAGCATTGGTTAACAAGTCAGCCACCGATTCCATTACTTCATGGAACGACGAGTGGAAATTCCCCGACCAAATTTTTTCCACTCGAAAATCGTACACTCCAGGCAAGAGATCAACACGCTGGACAACTAAAGGGAGAGAACCTGGCAGAGGCATGGGATAGATTTCACGAACTATTGAGGAAGTGCCCACACCACAGACCCACTGCATGGATTCAGTCCATACTTTCGATAATGGTCCGAGGGAATGCAACTAGAATGAAGATTGATGCCTCTGGCCGGAGGGGCACTCAATGAAGAAAACCACGCACTGCTTATGAAATTTCGAAGATGTCGCTACTAATACAACCAGTGGCTCAGGGAGAAACTACACTGCAAAGCCGTGGCGGCATGGATAATGAGTTCTCAAATAACCGTTACTCATGTTGCACAACTGACTAAACAGTTAACTAGACAAAGAAGGGGTAATCGCGAATGCCATATATCAACCCACGGAGTCAGGTGAATTCTCGCGGAGGAGCGATTAACAGCAATGCATCGCCATTCAGAAACCAATAAAGAGCAGCCCAAAGACGTGTCGAGGTTCAATCGTATCACCTACGCAGTCAAGGACAAGATGGGGGGAAACAACCATCGAATCTCAAAATCAAGGCCAAGGGGTGGCGTAACAATCGAATCGTAATACCGTAATAACTGGGCGGTAAGGATGGAGGAACAATCAGAACAATATGCCATCAACCCGAGTGAGCGAACCACCTCCTGAGAAAAAGGTGGACTTGGAACAAGCCCTTGCGCAGATGCTCACCTCACACACTGCCTTTATGAATGAGACAAAGGCGAGCATGCAGCAACAAGCCACCCAATTGAACAATCAAGGAAGATACTGAAACTCGAGGTATAGATGGGTCAAATGGCCAATCTATTGACTGAAAGGCAACCGTTCCTTACCAAGCAACTCGGAAGTGAACTCGAGAAGAGATGGGAATGAACATGTTAGCAAATACGCTAGAAGTGGTAAAGAATTGGAGACACAGGAGCAATCCCTAGTTATAGAGAAGGTAGAGGCTAAGAAAGTTGATGCAGATAGGGAACAACCTCAAGAGAAACAGTTTGTAGGAAACACAACTGAAGCGAGGGACAACTCACAACCAACAGCCACAATTCCGTATCCACAACTTCTAAAGAAGCATAAGTTGAATAAGCAGTTCACCAAGTTCATGGAAGTGTTCAAGAAGCTACACATCAATATCCCGTTTGCTGATGCTCTGGAACAGATGCCCAGTTATGTAAAATTTATGAAGGACATACTGTCTCAGAAGAGAAGATTGGCTGATTTCGAAACAGTTAACTTAACTGAGGAATGTAGTGCCATACTTCAGAGGAAGCTGCCGCAAAAGCTAAAAGACCTGTGCGCTTCACTATCCCATGCACCATCGAAATGCTATCTGAGAGAGCATCAGGTGATTCGGGGTGCCAGCATTAATCTCATGCCCTTGTCCATTTTTAAACGCTTGGGATTGTGAAGCTCGCCCAACTACAAATACACTACCACGATGTGTCCTGAAGCATCTAAGAGTGGGTAATAGAAGATGTCTTAGTGAAGGTTGACAAGTTTATCTTCCCAGAAGATTTCATTGTATTAGATATGGAAGAAGATAAAGAAATACCCATAATCTTGGGTAGACCATTTCTTGCAACTGGCAGAGCAATGATTGATGTTCAGAGGGGAGAGCTAAAATTGAGAGTGCAGGAGGATGAAGTCAAGTTCAACGTGTTCAAGTCGCAGATATTCTAGCAAAGATACATGTTCTGCGCAGATAGAGAGGCCATGAAAGCCCAGCCAGTGGCGGTCCACGATCCTGGAGGCCAGAGCCTTAGCGCCGCACAATGAGATCTATATTATGAATAAGAAAAAAAGTTAATACAAAATGATGAGATCTTTCATCACAGAATATTTCAATCTTTAGCAGAAATAATCGCCGTTATCTATCAACGAACTCACCAAGAGTTAAACAAAAAACTCTTTTATTCTGTCCATTTGAAGGTATGCATTCTGTATAAGATCTATCTTTAACAAGAAACGTCATCTTTGATCCTCTACCTCAATTAGGTGAAGGACAGTTGATGTTCAGGTGGTCCTTAGAGACCATAAAATGCGCTCGGATGGTCTCTAGCCGATTTAAAAGGGATTCGCTCTTCCATGTGCATGCATCAGATTTACGCCGGAAGATGGGCATAAACTCAAAGGGAAGCGCAAAGGGAGGCTGGAATCCAACTATGAAAGGGTAGTCCGGAAGGAAGTATTAAAATGCCGGATACCGGGTAATTTATCCTATTTGTGACAAAGGTACGGGTAAGTCCAGCTCAAGTAGTGCCTAAGAGGTAGCGAGGAATAACTGTCATAAGAATCGAAAATAACATATTAATACCTTCTCAATGCCGACCGTGGAGAATTTGTATCGATTATTGAAACCTAACAAAGCCACTGAAGGATCATTTCCCACGCCGCTTTCTCGATCGACGCTGACGATTAGCCGTCATGAATATTATTGCTTTTGATGGATATCTGCCACAATCAAAATTGCTATAGCCCCTGAAGATTAGGAGAAAACGAAATTCACATGCCCCTATGGGACATTCGCATTTAGGCGGATGCCCTTTGGGCCGTGCAATGCGCCGGGCACTTTCCAACGATGTATGATGGCCATATTCTCCGACATGGTTGAGAAGACAATCGAGATCTTCTTCGATGATTTTTCTAGATTGGGTAACATTTGACAATTGTCTCGAAAATTTGAGATCTGTATTGGTAAGATGCGAGGAGACCAACCTAATACTCAATTGGGAGAAGTGTCATTTTATGGTACAAGAGGGTATTGTACTCGGACATAGGATTTCAGCAAGAGGAATAGAGGTAGACAGAGCAAAGATTGAAGCAATTGAAAAATTACCTCCCACTCTCATCAAGAAAAGGATAAGAAGCCTTTAAAGCCACGCCGGATTCTATAAAGCATTCATCAAAGACTTCTTTCCCGTGATCAAAAACCGTTTGTCTAATCTCCTGGTCCAAGGGACCCCATTTGAGTTTAATCTCTGTTTGCGCATTTCAGTACTAAAAGATAAATTGGTATCTACTTCCCTATCAGAGTAGCCCGCATTGGTCCTTCCTATCTGAGCTTATGTGACACAAGGATTTCTGCTGATCGTGAGCAGTTGTTAGGCAAAAAAATGAGAGAAAAATTTTCCGTAATCTACTATGCGAGCGTAACCTTGACGATGCTCATTGAATTACTACTGGCGTAAAAGCAATCATTGGCAATTGTCTTTGCTTTGACAAATTTAGGCCTTATTCGACAGTAACAAGGTCGTAGTCCACACTGATCATTCTGTCATAAAATACTTGATGACTAAAAAGATGCCAAACCCCATCAATTTGGTGGTTCTTTTGTCGCAAGAATCGACGTTGAGATTAAAGACAAGAAAGGCACTGAGAACGTAGTGGCAGAATGAGGTTCAAGTGAATGACGATTTTCCAGATGAGCGACTCTTAGCTATTGAAGACAAGAGGGCAGTTCCATGGTTTGCAGATTATGTGAATTATTTGGTAGCCAAGGTAGTCCCTCCGGAATTTAACTATCAACAGAAAAAGAGGTTTTTCGCACACTTGAAACACTACTATTGGGAGGAGCCGATTCTTTACAGATATCAAGGCACAATTGCTGATCCGAGATGTGTGCCCGTAAGATGAAATGCACAGTATCATGCACCACTGCCACACGTTACCATGTGGTGGACACTTCGGTGGCCAGCGAACAGCAGCCAAGGTGCTTTAATCAGGCTTCTATTGGCCTACCTTATTCAAGGATGCTCATTATTTCGTATCCACATGTGACAAATGTCAACGAATGGGGGGCATTTCTAGAAAGGATGAACAGCCCATGCACCCTATTCTGGAAGTAGAATTGTTTGATTTATGGGGGATGGATTTCATGGGACCATTTCCCCCATCTTACAATAACCTGTACATCTTGGTCGGGCAAGATTATGTCTCGGGCTGGTCAAGCACCGACCCACACTAATGATGCCATGCAGTGGCTCAATTTCTCCAACATATTCTCGATTTGGAACCCGAGCACCGATCACGATAACTGCATTCATTTTTGCAATAAGATGATTGACAAGGTTTTGCAAAAGCACAGGCATGATCGTACTTCCCTGCGATATCACCCATACCAGTCGTGGGCAAGCAGAGGTATCAAATCGAGAAATTAAGTCCATTCCGAGAAAACAATTAATGGGGCCTGTGAAGGATTGGTCTATCAAGATTGAAGATGCACTTCTCATGCATCAACAACATTTAAAACACCCTTGGGTATGTCGCCCTTCATAATTGTTTATGGCAAAGCATGTCACCCCGCCGTTAGAATTGGAACATGTAGCCCATCGGGCAACTCACCGCTTGAACATGACAAGACACTAGCCTGAGAAGCGACCGCCTGTACCTGAACTAGACGACCAGAACGGCTTATGAAAATGCTCGTGATTTACAAGGAAAAGACAAAAGCCCGCACGATAAACATTACTGAAGGAATTGAAGGATAATGTGTCCTTTTGTTTAATTCCCCATCTAAAACTCTTTCCCCGGGAAATTAAAGTCTAGATGGTCAGGACCTTTCACAAAGGACTGTCTTTCCACATGGAGGGGCGTAGGTTACAGATCCCGAGGGAAAGGAAATATCTATAAGCACACACAACGCTGCCAGATTGGGGGCGAGTTCCATGCAGATAAGCAGACCATTCCATTGATCGCATCAAAAGAAGTACAAGAAAGTAATATAAGAGCTCTCGGGTTCTTGTTAACATTGAGATTCAGTGGTCGCCAGCTAACGACATTAAACATAGCGCTTCTGGGGAGGCAACCCAAGTTTTTCTTGAAATTTTCCTTTCTGTGGTTCAATTTTTATTATCTGTGTTAAGTTATGTTGGTTTGTCAAGCTTCATCCGTGAATTTGAATCCTCTTGATGTCTACTGTGACCCGCGATCGAAAGTATTGGGGAGGATCCGTTCATGCAGAGCACGCAAAGTCCGAGAGTCACAATCGCATCGAGGAGTTTTCCTTACCTACTCATGGTCAACAATTTACATTTCGGGCCTTCTCTCGTAACGCCGATAAGAGCCTCAACGCCGAACGCCTCAACGCCGCGACGCCGCTTGACTCCTTTCTAGAACGTCGCGACGTTGGATCTCACGTCGCGACTTTGGATTATACCCTTCTCTGGAACGTCACGACGTTGGCTTTCAGCGTCACAACGTTGGTTTTACACTTCTCTAGAACGTCGCAACGTTGGTTTTTACCACTCTCTGGAACGTCGCGACGTTGGATCTCAACGTCGCGACGTTGGATGCTTTCCTCTCTGGAACGTCGCGACGTTGCATCCGAACGTCGCGACGCTCGCTTAAGGCCAAACCTCCTCATTTTTGCTCTTACCTCAGATCCTTCTTTACCTAACTCCTAGTGTAATTTAAGCGCCGGCCCACTCCTACAATTCGCCGAGGTTATTGTTTTGCCCTCCTACACCTCTCGCCCATCGCCCTCGCCTTGCGCCTTCCACACTGCTTTTCCTTGTGTCCGTTTGAGCCCGTAGGTCTCGTTTACCCAGGTTTGGTCACCCAAGTTTGGTCTAGTCCTTAATTTGAGCCAGTAGGGTCTGTTATGTGTACTAGGGTTTGTGTTTACTTTAGGTGCCCAATTGGTCTTAGTCTCATAGTGCCCTTTAGGTGCTCGACACATTGTCTATTTCATCCCGGGCGTGGGTTCTACTGTGCCATTTCATACATTGCGCCCGTGAGGCAATTTTAAATTCCCTGCGAGCACTAATGTCGGGTAAGAGGCGTAAGGTTGCTCGCTGAAATGGGGCCTAGCTGAGGACCTCGCCCCGACTTCGAAGTGTCACGAGGTTCGCGAACGAGGGTGCCAGCCGATCGGTTCGGGCACCATCCGCAAGAACCGATCTTATTAAAGAAAAGGGTTTCCCATCACCCCGACGACTCTTCCGCAAGACTATTACGCCAAGGGATGACGGGCACTTTGCCAACTAATCTATCCAAATGCACGATGTGTATGGTGCGAATTCTACGCCAACCCCGCCTCCAAAGTCAGCCAAGAAGGTCCGGTGGGCGGTTGGTGTAATTTCAAAGCAAGTGAGTCTATCAACCACTTTTATAATTCGATCATGTCCCCCGGAGCCTTTTGATAGATTTTTACGAGCGGATTCGACACCTCGAGGTCATTCGGTCTTGACAAACGGGCGTGGAGTGGAAACTCACAATGAGGGGCCACGCCAGCCCACTTCAAGGCCAAGCATTTGGCGATATCCTCAAAGTTCGGCATCACTTCATCACGTCAAAGATCTCATTCCGACTACGAACGCGGTGTGAAGTGACCGCCAAGCGCAGCCCCGCTTCAATTATGCCATCATTCAGGATATTCCTTTAGATGTTGGGCAGGTTATAAAGGATGCCATCCTCCATAACCGGGACGCTAAGATGAACTTGGGGCACCCTTTTCTCATTTATGGCCTATGTAAACAAGTCGGGGTGCCCCTAGATGACAATGAGGCGTGGTTACACCCAATCAAGGCTATATCGGTTAAGCGAGACAAACCGGGTGTACCACGACCTGAGGGGACTTACGATTCAGGTCATGAGCCCTCGGACGAGGACGAGCTTCACGACTATCGTGCCAATTGACTCGAAGTAACTTTGTGGACGACATTGAGCGCCCCTCTACTCACCCACCTTCACCACCACCACCACCCCAGCAAACCTCGGGGGCGGCCCCCTCCAGTCCCACACCTGACTTAGAGGACCCGGTGCTCGCCCTTATTGAGCGCTTTGATGCATTTTGGGATGAGACCCAGGAGCACCGAGTCCTCCTTCTTACACGTGATACGAGGTCCTCATACCGACATGCGCATTTCCGCTCGCCAACCAGCCACTATTCTCCGCCGCGCAGCCCCTCCAGCCCAAATTTAGGTACTTCGCCCACCACCACCACGCCAATACCACCACAGCTGACTCGCCCGATCACCAGAGTTCCCTTCTCCTTCTGCTCTTTTATCGCCAGCTGCGACACCAGGCACTTTTGTTCGGGGGCGTAAGTAAAGTGGTCTAAGCTTTATGCATTAATATAGTTTTATGATGGTTATGTTTACTGTATTTGTGCTATAGTTTCGCTTTCGCGACGCTGCGGTTTGTTTAAAGCCTCCGCTTAGTTCATTTACGCTTGGTCATTTCAGGTTAAGTTTACAGGTTCAGCTCATTGCGGCTTTAGGTAGATCCTATCTATGTTTAGTGGTGTCGTGTTTAGGTAGTTTGTGTGTGTGCTGCCATGTTTGAGAGTCGGGGATCACTTTCTGGGGTTTAACCCACATTGTCATGGAAGAACAGGTATACCACAGAAAGGATTCATAGGTGTTTATGCCGGGAATTAGGGTTGAATAAAGTGGAGGCACAGTGAATCACCTCCGGATATTCAAGAAACTATTTCTCAAAGAGCCTAGTACACTCACACACAGTTGACTTTCAGGATATGCCTAGATGCCGAACCCGGCTACAAAGGTTCAACAAACCATGGGAGTCTCTAACCACCAAAGAGATAGGACACCGTAAATAAAAGAGGATTGCCTTCGAGCCCCAAAAATAAAATTAAAAAAAAAAAATTAAGCGTAGAATAAGTGGGATCTTCCAATCGGAATCCCGGGCAAAGTCCGAGGGGCCTTCAGCCCAATGCTCCCGAGCCACCGGGCCGGAGTCATCGACTTCACCGCCGCATAGGGACGTAAGATGGAAGTATCCCATAGCTTAGGGCCCTTAGGTTTAGTTGAGTGTTCGGGGTGACGTTCGAGGGGAACTGAATGCCCGGTGTCCTTAACCAACTGGTGGGGAGTCACCAACTAATCCCCGCTACATGAACACTTAGCATAAACTACGCACTAGTTTTGTTCTCCTGTTATGAGTGAGGTATGTTCGTAATTGCAAACGGTGCCTTATCCTTTCGTAGTTAGATTCTAATTAGGCTAGTTGAACCAAGTTTGGGGGCTGAACCTAAGTATACCCTAGAGGTCATTTATTCAACGCATTACTGGTCCTCGAAAGGTACTTTGAATACCCTGAGGCTTCAGCACTAGTCAACTTCACCGAGTTCAACCTAGTTCTTTCGAAAGTCGAACCCCCTTGCGAATCCTGTGAACTTCAAATAAAATGGCAGCAATGTGAGTCGGTCCAATTTGATCCTCTATCTGTCAGCATGTGCATCACTATCTTCGTGTTAAACTATAGCATGTAGAGTGTGTGTCCAGTTTAGATTCAGTTCTTGCTTGGGGACAAACAAGAAGCTAAGTTTGGGGGTGTGATGGGTGTCTAAAATACTCAGGTCATACCTGCCCCAGACATGCTTTTTGTTATTTTTATATTTAAATAATGATTTTTGTAGCCCGATATCCCATTTGTGTACCGTGTGAATGCAGCGAAAAGGGCAGTTTTTGGAAGCAATTTAGGCGCGTAGGGAGGCGCAGCATAAAGATGGCTGAACGCCGCGACGCCCCCAACGCCGCGACGCCGTCAACATATATAGAAGCTCGCATCAGCGGACGCCACGACGTCTCAACGCCGCGACCGCCTCAACGTCGCGACGCGCCTCAACGCCGCGACGCCGTCACAGTTTTGCCTTTCAATCATTAAAAGCAAAAAGGGGACCAGAATTCGGGGGATCGGAGATTAAGGAGAGTACGAACTAGGGCACGGAAATCATAACAGCAGCGACTTTGACCTTGGAGAAGAGCCCGTCAATTTGTATTTTTCTTCTTTTTGGATAGAAGTACTGATGTTTGATAAATTAAACACTGGTGTTCTCATATTCAGTATGTTCTAGATTTATACCTAGGGTGTTGTTGAACCCTATCACAATTGCATGGATTAAAGATTAGTATTTTATATTATCTGGGGCTTGTTTATAATGGTTAACATCCGCTTTATATCTCGTGAATCCTGGCCATATGGTGATGTCTGGCCAACATTAGCGTGACTATACTGGAGATCCGAGATTCGAGAGATGAGGATACCCAGGGATTTGAGTAGAGCAACCTTCGGTTGATTCAGTAAATAGAGATATTCCGATCTCGAGGGTGGCAATTAAGGTTAGAGAATTTAAACATTTCGGAGTATCGAGTTGGGGTAGAGATACACTCAACTCTACTATCGAGATAGGCGGATACACCTCGAGAGAGGGTATTTCGTAAGCAAGATCACCTAGCCATCAATAAATTATAAATAAACTAAATAATATCATCTCTGAGAAATAATCCATCGAAAGTGGCAGGGGGAGACATCGCCTCTAGTTTCACACATACAAAGAATTCATTAAGGTCGGTTAGTTTAGTTTAAATTCAGACACTAGTAATCTTTCACACAACACTTATATCCAAATAATATTCAAAAGCTAATCTCTGTATTCAACACACTTATCCCCGTGGATCGATATCCGTACCATAGGTACACTATATTACTTGGGGCGACACGTGCACTTGCACACATAGGCGTACAGATATACACACCACGCTTTCGGCTTATCAACTACCCCTCCCCCTAGTGTAAACACATAACCACTATGATTTTGAGTCTTTAACATTTGATATCCAGTTTGCATCACTGTAACCTTCAAGTACAACAGAATATCTTAGATCGTGTAGCCCATAATTTGGAGTAAGTCGTAAGTACTTGGCCTATAATCATTGTAACCTTGAATTCAACATATTCTTAGTAGATATGATCCTCTTATCATCATTGTCGTGAATAATCATGTCATCTACGTACAGACTATCGCGCCCCTACCCCCCACCTAAGCGAAGAGTAGGGACGAGGCACGAAACTGAGACTCTTTAACCTGTTTTTCTATCATTGGTGGGCCCAATTTATATATATTTCATAAAGAAATAAAACTTATAACATATACATATAAAACAACCACCGTAGTGGTGTTCATAATATTTTGTACATATATCCGAGTCTCATTTACTAGTTCTTATACAATTTCACTATTACAAAACTCTACATTTACATATACAAAACAAATCCAAAACCTACTTAGGGTGGGCTTCTATTGTTGTGTTAGCCCTAGCGGATGCGGAATGTCGTGAATTGTCATCTTTGGTACCTACACAGATGAAACACCCCTGCTAAGCCAGCTGATACGAAACATATATCATAAGGGCGACCACTTGTAGTGATCCCACTCAGTATACATATACAATAGCTTATAAACATGTACTTCTTTCACATATCATATGCATCTTTCGTATCATTTGCATATTTCATTCATTTTTCATGTGTCATGTTTCATATTATCTTATATCATCTTGTATCATCTTTTATTTTTATTTTTTATGCTTGTATATTCCAAAGACGTGGATACGGGAGATAACTGTATATACCCAAAGGTATCATCACTATACAAGACAAGACCACTATACAAAGTGACCTAAATGGGGGCCGTGATATACCCAAAGGTATCACTCATCAGACGAGACAAAGGATCTATGCCTATATTATGTGACCCAAACGGGGTCATTATAATGACCCAAACAGGGCCGCTTTTATGACCCAAACGGGGCCAACTTATAACTTGTATTCCTTCATAGGCAATGCCTACTTGTCCATCCAATTTGGAATATATGTAGGAAATCAAACTTATTAGGTTTTTATTTGAGTTAGGGATATCATACTAGTCATTTACATGTTTGTATTACTGTTCTTGTGTTCATATTTCATATATCAACCCTTCTTTTATATATTTACTTCAAATACTTTACACCGAAATATTTCCTACAAACAACGCTTCACTTTAACGAATTTTCTGGACCTAATGGGGTCCAAATCTGAATACACTTATTTCAAGGAGATTTGTTCTCCTAGAAGTCTAGTTTACCTAGAAATTTGAATCACCCAATTTGGATGAGTGAAACTCAACTCATGGCCTAAATACCAAAACTATTCCGAAACACCAAAACTGTATTAGAATTGAACCAGAATTAACCTGAAAACAGAGCCTCACTTTGACTAATTTTTTAGGTCCAATGGAGTCCAAATTTGAATATACTTATTTCAAGGAGATTTGTTTTCCTAGAAGTCTAGTTTATCCAAAAATTTGAATCACTCAATTTAGATGAGTGAAACTCAACTTATGGCCTAAGTACCAAAACTGTTCCGAAATACCAAAACTGTATCAGAACTGAACTAGAATTGACCCGATAACATAGCCTCACTTTGACGAATTTTCTGGGTCCAATGGGATCCAAATTTGAATACACTTATTTCAAGGATATTTATTCTCGTAGAAGTCTAGTTTACCCTAAAATTTGAATCACTCAAATTAGATGAGTGATGGCCAAGTTTTGGCCATGACAAAAACATGTTTTGGAAATTTTTTGATAGCATCTCCCATAAAACCCTCACATTTCCTTTATGCAAACATTCCTCAATTGAGGATCACAACCAACTCAAACAACCATATAACACATTTAGAAGAGTTAGGGTTTTCCTAACCCAAACATAAACAAGGAAGGAGTTTAAGGAGTTTCCAAACCTTGTTTCCTTCTTTTGAAACAAACTTTCCTCTTATTCCTTCTTCAAGCTTGAACCAAGGGGAACCAAAACCATGGATTACACAAAAGCCAAATGACCTCCTTTCCACCTCCACCGAAATTTCTCTAGCCCTAGTTCCTCTCTTTCACAAATGAGAAAATATCTCATTCAAGACCAAAATTTGGTCTTATCTCTTTTCCTTCACAAGGCCTTGTTTCAGCTGGAAGCCATTTTTGGCTTTTTTTTCCCTTTTTGCATTTTTAGTCTCTATTTTTCTTTTCTTTTGCACCAACTTCTCAATATTCTATTTTGGCATGTAAACTTATTATCTTTATGACCCTTTGAGTCTTTAATGTGACATTTTACTATTTTACCCTTGACTCTTGCACACTTCAGCTTTATCATTTGCTCTAGCAATATAAATTCCGGAAAAATACAAATTTAACTTATTTTATACCCTAAACATGTTATAAAACTGTGATGGTATATTTTAGGGTGTTACATAGACATAAAATGACATATCCATGTTATGTATCCTTGACATAGACACACTTGTCACATTCATTGATTTTAAATCCATGTGAGATCCTAATGTTGTCAAATTTCTCATGCCATTGCTTCGATGCTTATTTTAATTCATAAAAGGATATCAATAATTTACAGACTTTCTTTTCTTGTTTCGAGCAAAAAAACTTTCGGGTTGCTCCATATAGATTTCTTCATCCAAATCTCTATTAAGAAAGGTTGTTTTTATATTCATTTGATGTACTTTAAGGTTTCTCGAGGTAGTAATTGCAAGAACCATTCTTTTGGAATTTATTCTCATCGCCAAAAATTATGTATCAAAATAATCTATGCCTTCAGTTAGTTTATAGCCTTTAGTCACTAGTTTGACTTTGTGCTTGTCAATTGAACCATCTACTTTCTTTTTCTTCTTGAAAACTCATTTGGTACCTGATGGAAGATCCACTAGTTTCCAAGTATGGTTTACAACATGATGATCAAAAAATGATTTTGGCATTACAAGTTTAGGGTTTAAGCACTATTTCTTTATTTGGATGATTTTTAGATATGATTTAATTTTGTTTGGATAATTTGAGTTTTAAGCTTTTGGAAAATGACATTTTTAGTTGATATATCAGTTCCGAATTTGAAATTCAAGAGTTCAGAATTTTATTTTATTTTTTACTCTAGATAGAAAATTGGTAATTGGTAGACTTCCATTTACAAGAAGCATGTTTAGGGTCTTTTCCACTTTGAGTGTGAAATGAGCATCACACCTTAGGAGCAAGTTTTGGGCATGACATCATATCCCCATATTCTTTATTTAGATTTATCCCTTGTTTGCACATGAACTATTGGTGATTATGTTTTCCCATTACTCTTACACATCTTCTTTAGAAAATTATCATTTTTAACTTTATCTAGTTCATGGGTAGCTTATTTTATGTTACTAATTAATTAGTAACTATGTTGGTAATGTGGTTGGACAGTTGGAATATTGTAATGAGGGTTCCAATTCCAGATGAGCTTCAGCTACTATTCACATTAAACAACTTTCTAAAAAGGAAATTCTGTTTAAGGTAATGTTTCTTGCATTGAATTTCTTTTTAATTTAAAAAATAAAATCATGCTTTATAGATCAAGAACAATGTTATGCACAAAAAAAAAAAAAAAAAAAAAATTAATGCATAACTCTTCCAGTATCCATATGCCTTGAGATCTCCATCATTTTTTTAGTGTGCCAATACTTTGCATAAATTTGTCAATTCTCATTGATTGTTGAACTCATAACTGGAAATTCAATTTTCTTTAACCCAAATTAAAAAACAAACTTGCATTTTCAAAATCCATCCAAATTTGCAAACTAAGATTTTCAAGTTAGCATTCTAAATTTCCATCCTCTAAGAACATCGCCGATTAGTTCTAATTAGTCATACTTGCTATAATTTAGGTGTTAACATTTTTTGCTAGTTCAACAATAATATTTACTAGAGTTAGACAAATATAATAAAAGAAATATATATTATAAATTATGATTTTAGGTATGTTCAGGATTTATAGTACTGTACATGTTCTTTAATCACTTAATGTAACAAACTATGTTTTTTTTAATAACACCAATATGCATTGGTTTCTTTTGAAATAATCTTTAATTCATCAAACTAATTAATAAGAAATGAACTATTACTTTAATAAATAGTTTAAGTGGAATGAGAATTAATTATTAAGCTACTGTCGTTTCCTTGATGTCATTAGGTTAGGGAGGTGACAAAGAACTTCGTGCAAGATTTTGGAACTATTTTATCATAGGTAATATACCTTTGATATAATTTATTTATTTATTTATATATATTAAGATCATACAATCTATTTCAAGATTCATAACAATAGGTGTTTTTTTGTGAAATTGATGTATTTTTTACTACTATTTTTATATTTGATCCATTTTTCTCTTTAAAATAATTAACTATCAATATCAAAGAAGACATGAAAGAAAAAAGAAACTAGGGATAGAAATGGTCCTCTTATATTAAATTTATATTGTATTGAAGTATGATAATCTCTCATACTAACCATAGAACATGTTTAGAAATTGCTAGGTCAGAATTTTTATGTGAATGTATGTGCAAGACATTATATTGTTTGTATGGCACCAAGAACCTTTATAGAAGTTTTTGCTTCACATTTGTTAGGATAACATCTAGATCACATGTGCATGCAAATTTTGTCTTAAGGATCTCTAGATTTAAGCAATGAAAGTAGAATAGATATTAAAACTATTAACCTAGAATTTAGGTGTTATACTTGCATCCATTTGTTCCTTGATCAATTCTAGTTGATAAAACGTGTCAATGCTCTAAGAAACCAGTAGGTCTCCTACCCGGTTAGTCTATTTCCTAGATCCAAGCATATGAGATAGTGGAATCCGTTTTTAAGGGGATTGAGACTAGGGTACCTCTCTAGAAGACTTGGATGTGTAGAGTGTTGTTATCCTAAACTCCAAAATGGGTTTATATAGGTTTCCTTGTGGGTTTAACTAACTTGAACATATTTTGGGGTTAGGTCACTTAATTCAATCCAGTAGGTTCTAATTAATGGTTTAGCCTTATTAGACTTGCGGATTAATTAATTAGCTTAATTTAGAAAGATCATTCATAGGTTCTTGTATAATCTTATATTTTTACCAAAATGACCTTATTATATGAATAAGGAACACAAATATCTCTAACATGTCACTAATGAATATCAGCCTTCTCAAACGAGAACAGCTAGCTGGAACCTATGGGAAAATACTAAATACTCCTTAAGAATGCAATAGACATATTAACAACCTGTCACCACGAAAAAGTTCAAGCACTGCTTAAATCTAATTAATATTTCCAAATGCTAGATGAGAGATGCCCCAATCTATATTTGCCAAATAGGTGAATATTTGTCAATGTGAAGATTGTTGTAGTATGTGGCTCACATTTGAGGGAACATATGTGTTAGATTGTTATATTGTTAGATTTATTTTGTATTTTCCTAGGATTGTAATTTGTATTTTCTTAGGGTTGTATAGCCTAGCCTATATAAGGCCTCCTCTTGTACTTGTAATTTACAGTTTATAATACACAAAGACTCAAGTCTTTCTTCAATATATATAGAGAAAATAAGCAAATGTTGGAGCATAGCGGGGGGAGCATCGAGCTTCATGATGGCATTTGCCCTTCGGGCTTATCTTTTTTTGTTGGGGGACAAAATAATAGGTTGGAGTACATGGGCAAAGCCCTATAGTACGATATAGGGGTATTTTTGTAATTTTCATCATAGCCAAGGTTATTATAAATACCCTCCTATGTAACCCTATTTGGTGATTGTGAAAGTTTCAGTCGACATTCCCGTGGATGTAGACACACTGCTGAACCACGTAAATCTATGTGTTCTTCTCATTTTTCTTAATTTAATCACTATTTTGTTTCACGAATCACATCTTGCATATGCATTAATTAGTATTAATATGAATTATGAGCTCCTTTTTCATGAGATTAGATGCAATACAGAAAGATGGTACATTCATATATCGTAACTATATATGCTATATCTTTATTTTATTTTTATTAGGATTGGACGCTCAAGAGTGGTATGATACCTCTTCTAACTCTTGGTTAAGGTGAGTGTTTTGATACTCAATTTCTACAATTGTCGTACTACTATATTTTCCTTCCTCTATGGCATTTTAATTCAATCTAGTTAAATAATATGTGACTCTATGTTTACAATTTTAACTTTCTTGTTATCATATCAAGTATAAGTCTTCTTGGCATGTAAATAGGTATTAAACTCAGTTCTGGATGTTATTCCCCTTAGTGAGAGAAGTAAAAGTTTGGATGCTTGTTCAACAATCCCCTAAAAAAACATAAGGATAGTTTGAGTGACTTTTTTTAGCAAACTTATAAAAGGATATAAAAGAAATGAATATCCTTCATGAAACTGATATGAACTATTGTGACTATGCGGTTTCATAATTATTTAGTTAACCCTGTAGATCATTAACATTAAAATACATGTATTGATGGGTTGTGGAACAAGAAACCAAGTGTTATTTATTTATTTGGTTGTTTTGTTTTATTTTTAATTTTTGCAAAGCATCAACTTTTCTTCAATTGTTGAGAAAAAATGAGAACTTTTAAGAGGATGTTTTAATGTTCTAGGAGAAGAAGAAAAAAAAAAGAAGTGTCGTTCAAGGCGCTATAACTTTGTTTTCGTGTTAAGCTTCCACTTTCTCATGGGATGAATATTTGATACTAGTAGTGGGTGGGGTATAATCGAGTCGAGTCAATAAAGAGCTAAGCTCAAGCTCAACTCGATTAAAAAACTCAACCTCGAACTTGATTGAGCTATTTTTCTGATGTTCAAAACTTGAATAAAAAATAATCTAGTTACTCAAACTCGACTCGACAAAGCTTGAATCAATTAAAAAAGTAATAAATAATTGTACTCAAACTAGACTCGAATTGGACTCAAAATCGACTAGAGTTCAACTCGCTTAAGTTCGAATCAATTTAAACTTAATAAGATATCTAGGTTTTTAGGGTTATTTATATAGTGAAGTAATAAATGTAATTTATAAATAATAAAATAGTAAAGCTCAATTAAGTTCACAAGCAACTCAAATTGGGTATTGTGATACTTGACTCAACAAACTATATGAGCTTGAGCTGGACTCGATTAACTCTGAGTCGAATTTGAGTATTCTACTAATCGAGCTTGAATAGCTTGACTCATTTACACTACTAGTAGTGGGGTGGGGGTTGAGCTTCCTTGAAGTAATGGAATATCAAAAACAATTTGTTGGGCTTTTCCTCATGTGGAAGGCCTAACTTAATAGCCCAATGTTTAAGGCCTCTTAGTTTTTTTTATCAAAGGGAAGAAAAAACCCTTCATCTTCTTCTTGTTCCTTTTTTGGAGAGTGCATCCACCAAGAGAGAGTAGCTACCAAGAGTGAGAGAAGGAGAGATCAGCCACCAAGAGAGTGAGAGAAGGAGAGAGAATCACTGGATTTTGAGAGAGAAAAGAGAAGAAGAGAGAAAATATGTGTTTTTCTCTTCACTGCCCAGATTTCATCAAATATCCGATCCCGCTTCGTCTATGGTTTGATCGACCTAAATTTTGGAGGTGATGTTTGTGACTCACTGATCTTCAATCTGAAAGATGGAGATCGGATTTGGAGTTCCGGAAGGTCGTCCTTCAATCCGAGAACAGTGCTCTATTTTGGTGAGTTTTTCTACCCGAACAGTTTTCGAGGTCATTCTATGGTCTAATTGAGTTGTTTTTGGGTGAGCACGTTCTTAAATTATTTGTGAGATCTCTCCATTTGTTTTATATAAGTTTGTTGCATTTTCCAAGATTTACAATTATCCCGTGATGCATCGGAGCATGCCCCAGCCTTTGTCTGCAGAGAATCAGTAAACACAATAATTACATATAGGCAATAAGTAAAGGTTTATATCCATTGGCTTTACTTCACATTGAGAAGGTTTTCCATGCTAAAATTTTTGGTGTTCATATACTTGTTGATTTGTGTAAATTGTTGTTGCCCATATGATTGGTTCCTATTAGGTTCTCACAAGAGGGAGTAAAATTCTAGTTGTGCATTGTTTGTGTTTATCCCATCAAAGTGGTATCAGAGCTTTGCTCGAGATAATTGTGCTCTGTGTAGAACAATTGAGTTAAATGCAAGTAGAATGATCACTTTAAATTCCAATTATCATGTTTGGAAAGGAAAGATGGAAGACTTATTGTTTTTGAAGGATTATTATTTGCCTGTGTTTGCTTTTAAAAAGCCAAAAAATAAAACTGATGCAGAATGGACTTTGCTTCATTATCAAGTTTGTGGCTATATTAGACAGTGGGTAGATGATAATGTTCTCAATCATGTTAGTGAAGAGAAACATGCAAGGAGTCCATGGAACAAGCTCAAACAGTTATATGCTCGAAAGACTGGTAACAATAAATTGTTTCTAATTAAGAAGATGATTAGTTTGAAGTATAAGATGGAACTCCTATGACAGATCACTTGAATACATTCCAAGGTATTATTAATCAATACCGGAGGATCATCAAGCTTTGAGGAAGAGGTGCAAGGGTTGTGGCTTCGTACATTGTCGAACTTACGGGAGACGCTTGTAACTCTTCGTTTAACTCAAATTTCTAGATGGTTCTATAACTATGGATTTGGTTAAGAGTTGTTTTCTAAATGAAGAAATGAGAAGAAAGTCATAGGGTTCTTCTTCACAGTTAGATGTCCTAGTTACTTAATGTGACGCCTCAAAACCCGCGGAATTCCTACGGATTTCGGGTAAATCGATACCACACTGTTGTGTCCCATTTATCAAGATCCATATTTTCACAAAAATCTAGCAGATTCTCCTTTGTTCCGAGAGTTATACCCAATATACAACCTATAAAACATTATATTTATGATCCATCCATGGTCTCAACAGAAGTAGTAATGACTACACATGGTTCATCTATCCATATCCCTACAACTATATCACAATAGTCCATAAGAGTTTATTACAACACTCTTATACATAACATATACATGCATGTCCAAACAACTACCAAAGCCACAATCCGGTTTTCTTCACAATTGAGGTCTCTATTGAGCCGTCTCCGGAAGACTGCCTCAGACATGACATGTGGTCTCACGATTTCCAGGTGAGCAATGCCCGCAGGTAATAATTCCTGCTGCTGACTACTTCCACTCATGCACATGCAATGCCCTTTCACACATTCAAGTAAAAACATACACATTTCTACTCAAATGTCTACATGTCATGGATGAGAATGTGACTCACCCTGTCCCATGTCCCGAGTCCTCACCGACACCCTCACACACATGCATATGCCATGTGTGAAATCCGTCATCTATGTTCCATCAATGACCATTTTTCCAAAACAAAAGCTTTTTATTTTATAAATCAAAATTCATTGGACAAACTCTGATATTCACTTGTTTTTACCAAGTCCCGTAGGTTTTTGTGGGTAGTGAATTTCCGGGGTCTCACCGCAGGCTTCGCACGCCTTCAGATGCTTTTGCAAACTTTCATCGCTGGATACATATATCTAATCAAGAATACTGGGTTTTTCACCCGAGGAGGTATCTATCCCTACTTGCTATACCCAACAAACGTATTTTTCATTTCCTTTTTCTTTTATGCGACCGTGAGACTCATTTTGGACATTGTCCCATTTTACCGAGCCTACCATCAAACACCAAATACAGTGTTGATCTCTACCATGCACTCACACCCATGTCATACGATGTCGTGCATAAATGCAATGTAATGTCATTCCATGTATCTCATGCTACATGCACAATGAATGCCACGTGCAACAATTCAAAATCATACTTCATACCAAGTATCATGAATAAATCATATTTAATACATATAATTATTCTCATTTAATTTCCATATGCCTAACACATATATCTTAACATTCTTCACAATACAATAAACATGTTATTCACTTTTCATGCATCTCAAGCATATATCAACACTAAGTATCAATCATACAAGCAAGGATAACTTGGTACCCTTTATCAATTGTGGCATAAGCAATGCCCACAAAAAAGTCCCCACATCAATTTTTTTACAAGGGCGGGAAAACACCTAAAACTGTGAGCACCAAATGTAATTCACTAGCATATGGTTAAATTCTAGACTCAGTCCAGAAATTTCAGCTTTTTTTTTATTTATTTTTAAAAGATTTCAATACTTTCATTAACGACTATAATTTTAACCATGAAGCAGTCCTCAAACTCGACCCAAAAACAGTCTCAACATCCGAAAACTCAGTCCCATGGTTGGGGCTGAGCCACATGGTCATTTACGGCCCTTAGATTAAGAGGAACAAGTGTAGGATAAAACCCTCCTTTTTTTTTTTTTTTTTTGGCACCTACTCATAGCTCTCATCGAGTAACCAACTTTATTTCTGATTTAACGATTTCCGATCATTTTAACACTAGGTGGAGCCATTTTCCTTTTTTTTTTCTTTTCTTTCTCCACGCACTCCAGCCTCTCCTTTTTTTTTTTTTTTTTGTCCCTTTCCTTTTCCCTTTCTTTCTTCTCCCCTTCCCCATCGGATTGTTTGATTTCCTTCAAGTGAGAGAAAGCTTCCTCTCACTCTACTATTCATCTTGCCATGTGTCACATGGACACATGTTCTAAAGACTTTCCACACCATACTACCTCACGCCATGTGTCGCTTCCTCCTCCCATGGTTCCATGTGGCAACCCCTCTAGGTCAGCGCATGTGGCACCATTCCCATGTGGCACCGGTTCCTGCCTTGAAAAACGTAAGCGTGAAATTTCGACTATCTCAAAATTCAACAAAATTTGATTAGGTAGCTATATTTCCTGAGAAACATTCATGATGAAACCAGTTTTGTCATCAGAGATCTAAATTTCAGTTTTCACATCATGTGTTTATCAATCTGTTCTGCCATTTTAAAAAATTGAATTTTTTCTAGGGTTTATGGAAGGTAGAGTAAATTAGAAGGCAGAGAAATAGAATCAAAATCAAGCCTAACGAGTTTGCCCGATGTTGAGTGTCACTACTAATCAGAATTTTGAGAAAGGGCATAAATAAAGGAAGTATTATCGCTTGATTAGAAGAGATATAGAAACAAAGGGAAAGTGAGGAAAACAAGTGATAATGGTGAGGTGAAGATGATCGAGATTATACTGCACTTTAGATTTCATGACATGATAGTGATGTTGTTAACTTTGCTTGCGGGGGCCAGTTGGGTGATTATTAAGCGATTGCCTCAATCCATGCTACACCCTGGAAAGATTTCTTTACATCCTATCCATTGATTTAGGAAGTGTTAGGATTGATGTGATGCTCTCGAGCTAAGCCATTGTTGGTACATAGGAGATGTGAGTTTGGAGACGAAATGTGGAGCCTTGTGTTATCTTGAAGAATGTTAAACACATTTCAGATGTCGCATGAATTTAATCTCCACAAGGAAAACAATTGTGAAGTTCTACAACAGCTTTCATGACAATGAAGGTGGAAGCTCACACCAAGGTTCTATGGTGGTAGAAAAAGGAAAAGTGTTATCATTTGTATTTAATGGGTAAAACAATTGATTCCAGTATCAATGTGGTGGATGATATACCGGTTGAGCTGCAGAGACAACATACTCCATCACGTAATTGAGAAGAGGTTTGATGATTTTGGCTAAGAAGAATCTTCTTTCTAGTATGAAAAAGGGATCTTTGAAGAGGTGTGCTCATTATTTAGCAGGAAAGCATACTAGAATTGCATTCAAGACACATCACCATACAAGGAAGCCAAGTATGCTTGATTTAGTGTATTACGATGTATTGGTCTATGAAAACAAAGCTTACTTGGTGAGATCTCATATTTGTGACTTTTATAGTTGATCATTCAAGAAAGATTTAGGTTTACACCTTGAAAACAAAAGACCAAGTGTTAGATGTGTTTAAACAGTTTCATGCTTTTGTTGAGAGATAATTTGGTGAAAATTTGAAATGCATCCGGTGTGTGAGGAAACATGGGTGGGGAAACATGGTGTGTAGTGTGCAGTTTGATGAGTATTTAGCAAATGACATGGTATTAGTATCAAAAGACACCTTCTAAGACTCGGATGAATGGGTTGGCTAAAAGAATGAACAGGACATTGGTAGAAAGGGTAAGATGTTTACTTTCGCAGTCACAGTTGCCAAGATCCTATTGGGGTGAGCCTTTGAATATTGTTGTACATGTTCTCAATCTTACACCATGTGTTCCTTTAGAATTTGATATTCAGACCAATTTGGTGAATAATGAAATCTCTTATGATTGCATCGTTAGATGCAAGGCTTTGTGCATATTCCCAGATGAGTGAGTACAAGCGATACACAAAATGAGACCTTGTGTATTTATTAGCTGTGGTGAGGATAGGCTTGGTTACAAGTTTTATGATCGGTCTGTGAGAGAAAAACTTTGTAGAAACGAGATGCATGGAAGATCCTTTCACTTCTAAGACATTGAGAAAATTACGATATGAAGTCTTAATATAGTATTATTATGTGAAGCAGGGAAAAGCGTATTTTACGAAAATGGCGAATCGGTAATTCTTGAGATAGTCTGAGACAAAACCTAGATTTTCTCTAGACCTCGAATGGCCCAAGCGGATCACGCTATTAGAATCATCTGAAATCCTAGTTAGACGAGCAAACCCGTTGAATTAGAGACTATGAGTTTTCATGCATTTGGTAGGCAGACTGACCATTATGGGTGCACTGTGGAGCACATGAACATAACACTAGGTGGGCAAGTGTCATCTTATAGGATTACTGGAGTTGGGTGGAAGTCAAATGTCAGGCCACCCTCATTGCATAGAGCAAGTGGTTTGAAGTGTGCTATGGAGGAGAACCTTTGGGTCTTAGGTTTGACGGCGTTAAACAAATTGGTTATAGGGTGTACTCTCTACCAGGTCGAGCCAACCTTGTGGTGGTTTGAGGAGAGATTTCAAAACAATTCGTAGACAAGAGGAGAAGAAAGAAAAGAGAGAAAGAAAGAAAGAAAAAAAAGGAAGGAAGGAAGGAAGGAAGAGGAGGAGGAAAAGCCACAAAACGCCTCCATTTTTAGGGTGAAGGAAGGATCAAAGAGGCGGTCACACACTTGAATCATGAGGGATCTTTCCTCCTTAGTTTATTTCCTTGTTTGGGGCCATGGAAATGGCATTTAATTTGAGGATTGATTTGTTATTACACGAATGAATACCATGAGATTTTTGGGCCCGATCTTATTCTTGCATGTTATTATTGTATGTCTTTGTTTACGGGTTTTAAGGCGAAATCGAGTTGACTTGTTGCGCCGGATGAATACCATGCGGGGTACTACGAAACCCGATCTGGTTATTATATTCATATGTATCTTTGTTTTACGGGTTTTAAGGCGAAAATCCAGGTTGGCTTGTTAGTACTTGAATGAATGCCATGCAGAATTTTCTGGAACTAATCTGGTTACTGCATGTTATTGTATGTGCTGTTTTTTTTTTTTGGGTTTTAAGACTGAAAATCTAGGTTGGTTTATTATTACTTGAATGAATGCCATGTATAATTTTTTATGGGTTTTGAAAAAAAATGAGTTGGAATGTAATTAGCATGACTAACATGCAGAAATTTTCTGGGTTTAGCTCTGGTTGTTTAGGTCATAACTTTTCCGTCTGAACTCAGATTAGGGTGTTCTTGGACTCTATGACAAGCTCATGGAGTCAAGAATCTAGCCATTGGCCATTCAGTGGAATTAGGTGCTCACATCTATGCTGAAAAACTGAGTGTTGTACTAAGTGTACTAATTGCTACTCAACTATGGTGTTTTTCAAACACACATTAGGATGTAATCATATTTGTGCTTGAACATGGTCATTTCTCTTGGCATGTAGCGAGGTTGTATGGCCCGACATACTATGTCTCAGGAATATGAATATTGACATTACTTGCCCTAAATAATGGTTGGAATTTATGTTAATACGTGAGATGATGTTGACATGGATAATTGAATGATAGAAAAAGATGTAGTGCATGCTTATGTGATGTCTTGATTTGAATATGTCAGTCGTAACATGGTGCATCTTATGTTAAATGAAATGTTATTGTGCATTACAGACGTGGTGTTTATAACACACATAGTGTACGGTGTAGAATGTCATGTAGAGAGGCCTTTATGCAGCTGAGTCATAGGTTTGAGTCTCGATGCCTGAATTGCATTACATTGGTGTGCGGTAACACCCTTTACATGAAGGTATTGTACATGAGTGCGGTTGGCATTCGTTTGGTGTTGTTAGATCAGTGGCAGGCTTGGGAATGGGATGAGAGTCAAATTGAGTTCACGGTGTTAAACAAAAATGGAAGAATTAAATGTGTGGTAGCAAGTAGGGGATAGATACCCCCCCTCGGGTTAAAGCACGAAAACACAGTTAGGCAGTATCCACGGTAGAAAGCCAGCGAAAATGTCAGAGGTGTAAGGGCAGAGTGGTGAAACCCAGAAATATTACGATGCCCAAAAAAAGACCTGGCTGATTAAATAAATATCACGCCAGACTATGGGTTTGTGAGGTAAATTAGAGTAGGCTGCATTATTGAATTATTGGCAACTTTGTTGGGTGGTGGGTCGGAGTTGACCAGGTACATGGGGCATGTAAATTAATAGGTCTCATACATTCATGTAGTTTTATTTTTTTCCATAATATCTGACATGTATGCACAGTTAGTTGTTAGTTTGACTATGGAAATGATCATTTGCATGCACCTAGGTGGGAAGTAGCCCTTGTAGGTTATCTCTCTTTGAGTTAACTCACCGTCGTGGGACACTTCGGGTGTAGGATAGGTACAGACAGATGGCGCTCCTTAGAGACCGGGATTATGAAGCGGAGACGGACTGTAGCGCCAGTTCTTATTTGTGTATATTATAACGACCTTGTTTTTAATATATGTTTTGTATTAGGAATTATAATAACTCTTGAATCCTGAAATGTATGGTCTTGCTTAGGTAGCCTGGGCGAGTATGGATGAGTAGAGGCCTATTAGATCACTTTACTCAGTATGAGTGCTCATGATATAAGAGACACGGTTTCATGAGGTTGACGGTGGTCATAATTTACTAGGGTGTCTGAGCTTGGTATGAGCATAGGTACACAGTACCTAGGGCTTAAGGGACTGAGCTAGGCATGGTCATTAGGTATAAGAACATCCTGACTTGGTATAGCTTGATTGTGAAGCTTAGGTTAGAATTACTTAGTGCTCGAAATTGATATCCGGATCATAGTTTGGTATCAGGTCTAGGTAGGAGGATTACCTAAGGTCACGGGATAGGATTAGATCACAGCATGCATTGTGTGTTTTAGAAAGTTTATGCTTTGATTGTATGTGTGTGATTGTGTGCAGATTACGTGAATTATATACGTGTGCGGATGTATACTGAAATCGAAAACTAGGGTTGAAAGCGTAACCTTAGGAGTTGAAGCAAGACGGATGGTTTGGGATATTAAAGTCTATTGTTGGTCGGCGTATTGCTACTTGAGTTGGACGCGAAATGATTCTAAACTTGTTGTTTGACTTGTATAGATGGCAATTAGAGGATGGAAACAGGGTATTGCGGGCAATGGTCGACCACCATGTTTTTATCAACATGCCTTCCATAGAGAGGCCATGGAGTCTTTGGCATGATAGCCCACAGTGCACATGCGTGCGACTAAGTCGAGGAGGTGCCGGTAACCTCCGAAGTTCAAGGCACACCATCTCAGGCGTTCAGGGAGGACCCGATGGTAGCCAGGCCATTGGTTTGATCAGATTGGGAGGATTCTCGAGCTATGAAGTCACCTCGATGCTACTCGGATGCAGGCTTCATTCCCGGCGGCTTGAAGGTGGATCCCGGGGTGGGAGTGGGTCACGACTTCCCGGGGGACTTGGAGACCTATGACATGGGACTCGTAGGCTATTCATAGGAAGTACTTTGAAGCCGTAGATATCACGAAGGCGAGAGTTCATGAGTTGAGACGGGGGCGATGATTGTACTGAGTACATAGCGGATTCACGAGTTGGCACCGGGATGCTTATGTGGTCAGCGACTCGGCGAGTCGGAGGATCGAGGATGGGTTGGGTTTGTCCATCAGGCGGGTGTAGGACATAACCTCTGAGATCATGGACTGATGGTTAGTGCAGGCCGCAGTCATTGGCGAGGAGGGTGGCGGCTGTAGCATCAGGATGCGGGGTCTTGGTAAATAGAGGGAGCCAAGCTTCTTCTTCGGGGCTCGAGAAAGAAGGAGGACTTTTTTGTTCTCTGGGGTTTTTAGGGTTTGGGTCACGACCAGCAAAGGCCCGAGGCGGGGTCGAGTTACGGTCGAGTGCAGACCGGGCGACACGTGTTTCGGCCGCCATGTGCGGGGGACCGCGGCAGTGAAATTTGCATCCCTAGATACAAGGGTTTAAGGATCAGGGGACACTACAATCCCGATCATCAGTGGGACATGACCAGACTCAGTATGTTCCTCCTTACCCCAGCACGGGCCAGGGGAACAGGTATCAGTCTCAGGGTGTGACACGAGCATCGAGTGTTTCACGAACGGTGAGTATGGAGTCAGTCGAGGCGAGTGTCTGTGGCCCGGGACTTAGGGGCTCGGGGCGTGTCGCGGATCTCCGTGGGCGAGGCGGATCGATCCCGATTGATTCGATTATGTTTCTACTCTTCGCTTTGAGGCAAGGGTGTTATTGACTTCGGGTGCATACGCATTCCTTTGTGCTTGTGTGAGAGTATTGGGCTTAGAGGTTGAGACCTTAAAGCGAGCCTTTGCATGAGTTCTCCCCTAGGACCGGCGGTGATCGGATATGTCGGGGATGTGAGTTAGAGATCTCGGGATTCCTGATGGACCTTCGAGTCTATGGACATGTCGAGTTCGAGGAGGTCATCCTCGGGATGGGTGGTTGGCGGCACATTGGGTTGTCATGGGTGTGGCCGTATGGGAGTTACTTTTGCCTACCAGAGGAACACTTTGTGTTGTGTTTGGGAATAGGCACGATGTTTCCACCCATCGTATGCGATTCCACGATGCTTGCGGGCGGAGTTGACGGGTTGGCTAGCTAGCCTTGGAGACGAGGTGAGACAAGATATGAGTCCTACCTTGGGTGGTTTCTTGATCACGAGAGGATCACTAGGACGGAGGCTGCAGGATTACCACTGGGGATGTAAACTTCCGCATTGGGGGTTGCATCAGGACTCGCGGCTATGACTCGCATAGGATGGCGGCGGTTGAGGTTCTGCGGGAGCTGAGAATGCAGATACGGAGTTCTGCCCGAGCAAGGTTTCCTGATGAGACCCGGTACTTCACCATGGGGTGCTCGGTTCTATTCTGCGAAGAAGGATAAGACCCTTTGACTAATCGATTACAGACGGTTGAACAAGGTTGAGAAGTAAAATTGGTATCCATTACAGGATTGATGACTTATTGTCGGTGAGAGGCGCGAGTCTACTCGAGATGAACCTTCGCGCACTAGTTACCATCGGTTGATGGTGCAGGAGCGGACATCCTAAGACGAGCGTTAAGGCCTTGATGCCGTTACTGAGTTTACGGTGATGCCCTTTGGATTAGCCGAATGCACCAGCGTGCATTCATGGGCCTGTGTGAATAAGTGTTGTCCCCCATTTGATCAATTTGTGGTGGTCTTTGTTGATGACATCTTGATACACTCCCGATCGGAAGGTGGAGCCTTGCGATCTACTCCCAATCGAGGTGGAGCATGTGATCACTTGAGAATCGTATTTACGCCTGAGATTCACGCTTATATGCCAAGTTCGGGCGCGAGTTAAGCCGCTGAGGCGTGGTTTTGGGACACGCGTCGCTTCAAAGGCCGCGGACCCGGAAGGCCGAGGCCGTGATGAGTTGAGAGACCGGTCACCGAGATAATGAAGTTTCGGGATTAGCAGGTATTATAGGCGGTTTATTGAGGATTTCTCCCATTAGCATTATGACAAGATCGACTGAAGAGGTCAAGCTCATTGACACTACGAGCGAGCCCATGAATTGAAGAGGAGGCTTACTTCAGCTCTTATCCTAATAGTCCCGAAAAGGGGACAGAGGTACACAGTGTACTGTGATGCTTCGAATGACGGACTGGGGTGTGTTCTGATGCAGTCCGAGAAGGTTGTGGCTTATGGTTCTTGGCAGTTGAAGAATCACGAGCAGAATTACCCCACGCATGACATGGAGTTACCGAGTCTTCATCAAGATTCAGGCCACTAGCTATATGGTGAGCGTCGAGGTGTTTTCTTACCAATAAAAGTCTCGAAATACATCTTCATCAAATGTAGACCTCACACGCAGGAAGTAGATAAAGCTTTGGAAGATTATGATCACTGCATTACCATCCTGGGCAAATGTGGTGGTTGATGCGCTAAATTTTAAAGAAAGGGTGTGGAGTACCGCTAGCATAGCTTCCCAGAGGGCGATGCTCGAGACAAAGGATAAGACAGATCGCAAGACATGAGCGCCCGTGGTACTGGGAAGTATGATGGTTACGCCGTTTCGCCGAGCGTAGATAGAGTCTCAAAGGTGATTACGTAACTAGTAATCTGACAAATGAGCGCAAATAGTACAAATAGACGGTTGTCACATCCACACATATGGTAGTCTTCTAGATAGAGACTAAGTCGTGGATTCCCAAATGACTGATTCGAGGGAGGAGGATCCCTGTGGAGTTCCATCGTCCTCGACGGTTATGCATCCAGCGGCACGTAAGATGTATCATGACTGGGCTTCGCCAAAGACACGCGAGCTGACGAAGAGGCATGCCTGGATTTTGTTTGACAAGGTCTCATTAAAGCAAGAGTCATCGAGCACTAGAGGTCAAGAAGGCTACTCCGTACCATCGAGATACGGAGTGGAAGGAGCATCATCATGATGGACTTTATGACCACTTTCCACGGACGTCATGGCTACGCTGATGCCAGATATGGTTATGGACCACTCCACCAAGCCTGCGACATTTTTCGTCGTATGATGACCGGCATTAGAGTAGCTCCCGTGAGTTGTATATACTGAGATAGTACTGGCCGCGATGGAGTTCCGCCCATAGTATCTAATCGATCCTCGGTTTACGCCAGCTTCCCCAGAAGAAGAGTCACCTGCAGGGCCATGGGACACAAATTATGAGCACCGCTTCATCCCATCTGATGGTCAACGCAGCGCACTATCTGGATGGAGACATGTCATAGGCACGCCAACAGGGATTCTAAGGGTAGCCGGGAGGAGCACTTTCCTCAGAGTTCGCCATAATAAATGCTGCTTATCAAAGTAAGATATCTTTGATGGCGCCTTGTAAGGCTCTCATGAGGCTACAATGATCACCGAGAGGTTAGATGTAGTAGGAGCTCACTTATCAACGGGTCCATATTTGATTAAAGATAATCAACAGTGTGGGTATGATCCGGCGCCTCCCACCGCCAGAGCCGCGTAAGAGTTACGTCGATGTAATGACGACAACCTCTAGAGTTCACACAGAGTCATGTTCTTGAAGGAGTGCCAGAGAGAGCCGATCGATCTTAAAACGAGGAAGTCATTACAGCTGAGTGGTGGTACTGACCTTCAGGCACTCGAGGGCAGGCTATGATCACTAGCCGCTTCCGCCAAGCTCGCCGAAACGCCAGAGGTGTTTCACGCCCCATGCCCGAAGACCCGCATCCAACTCAGTGGATCGGGAGAGCTTGTCATTGATGCATGGACCTTCAAGGAGTGGACCAAAGTGAGTATCATGGATAGCAAAGAAGTGTGTTTCGCGTGGCAAGACCAGAGGCTTGGCGAAGGTGTTCAGTTTAGCACGAGAGTCGAGGAGGCGACATGGGTAGAAGAACAGGACACTGAGCCACCAAATCTTAACCTTCACACGTGGGGAAGGCGCGTTTGCGTCATTAATGCTTAAAAATGACTGCTAATATGCATGGGTTGATTGCTCAGATATATGCGGGAATTTCAAGACGAAATTCTTTTAAGAGGGGAAGAATATGAAACCCGAGAAAAGCGTATTTTTTTGAAAATGAGCTTAATCGTAGCTCCTTTATTTTAGATAGTACGTATTAAAACCTCAGATTTTCTAGACTCCGAATGACGTAAATGGGATCAATGCATATTAGAATCATCTCAAGAAAATCTGGGCTGAACCAAACAAACCACGCCGAATTCCTTCGAGACCTTGCCACGACATTTCAAGACTGAACTGCCAACCATGGTGCCATGTGGCACTTGTATGGGAGACACTCTGGCACATGGTGGGGCCATCATGTCCTAGGATCGCATGAGTCACAGTAGCCAATGTCCGCTTACCCTCATGCACAGTACAGAGCGGTTGAACAGGGTATTAGAACGACTATCTTGAGACTCGCGTCAAACAATCAAAGAAAAGCCTGACTGAGGTCGTACCAACATGGTGGCTTGAGTATGAGGATTTTAAACAATTCTGCATAGAGAGGAATGAAAGAAGAGAGAGAAAGAAAGAAAGAAAAGAAGGAAGGGAGGAAGCAATGGCGAAGAGTGAGGAGGAAAAGCCACAAAACGCTTCCATTTTTAAGTTTAATAGATCGAGAACTGGTCCTACACACTTTAAAGATGCAGTATTTTTTCTTCCAGGTTATTCTGTTCGGGGCCGAAATGGTGATATTGGTTGCTAGATTTGTTAGTTATCAATGAATACCATGGTGATTTCTAGAACTGATCTTGTTACTGCATGTGTATGTGTGTTGTTTTTCGGGTTTTAAGACCGAAAATCCAAGTCGGGCGAGTTATTACTTAATGAATACCATAATTTTTCGAATCGATCTTGTTATCGCATGTTATTCTATGTGCTATTTTTCCGGTTTTAAGACTCCAAAATCCAAGTCGCTTCATATTACTTGAACAGGAATGCCATAATTTTCTCGAACTAATCGTTATTAGACAGCATTTAGGAATATGCTGTTTTTCTGGGTTTGGAGACCAAAAATCCAAGTTGGCTTGTTATTACTTGAATGAATGCCATGCACTTTTCGAAACTTAATTCGAAGGATATACGTTATCAGATATGCCGCTTTCTCCGTTTAAGACCAAAATCCAAGTCAACTTGTTATTACTTGGAATGACGCGCACTTTCGAACCGACTGGCGTTGCTTCTGCATGTTATTGTATATGCCGTTTTTCCGGGTTTTAAGACTGAATCCGTGCTGGCTTGTTATTACTTAGAATGAATGTCAGTGGTTTTTTTAATCCATCCGTTACCGGCATTATTGTATATGCTTTTTTTTTTCGGGTTTTGGGATCAAAATCTATAGGTTGGTTTATTATTACTTGAATGAATGTCATGTATAATTTTTTTCGTTTAGACTAAAAAAATCATTAGGAGTACTGGTTAGCGACTACATGCAGAAATTTCAGTTTAGCTCGCTGTTTAGGCTTATAACTTTTCCTGTCTCAACTTATTCAGGGTGTTTTTGGATCTCATAGACAAGCCCATGAGTCAAGAATCTAGCCATCACAGCTCTGAAATAGGTGTCATTCGTAAGGAAAACTCAAAGTTGTACTAAGGCAATAATTTGTTATCATTACGGGTGTTTCAAACGCATTGGGATGTAATGTAGTATGCTTGAACATGGTCATTTCTTAGCATGTAGCAAAGTAATGGTGATATCGATATACTATGTGTCTCATAACCCGAATATGAATTATGGTATTACTTCTGCTCAATAATGAAGTTGGAATTATGTGTTAATACATGCTTGAATGATGTGTTGACACGAATGAACTCGAACAGATATAGAAGAAAGATGAAGATGTTATGTGATGCAACATTTGAAGATTATGTTACTTGATTTAACATGAATGGCTGTATGTTAAAGATGGGGAGGAAATGTTGTGTATAGACATGAGTAAAACCATAAGTACAATGAGTGTTAGTGTACTTGCAAATGTCCAAGTGTAGAGGCCTTCATACATCGTCGTAGTTGAGGCAAGGGTATTAAATGTTAGATTGCATTGGTGTGTGGTAACAACTACATTACATGAGAGTGTACATGGTAACACGAACACGCTTAAAGGTTAATCGTGGGCTTCGAATGATAGATCTAAGTCAAATTAGCTCTGGATGAAGAGCAAATTAAAATGGAAAATTAAATGTGGGTTTAAGGAGAATAAGTGTGGGATAGTAATCACGAGGTGAAAGTCTAAACCCGGTTAGACAATGATCCACAGTGAAAGCCCGAAAAATTTTCTTAGGGTGGGAAGAGACCCGCTATGGAGAGACCCTCGAAAAGTTCTGCCTAAAAGACACGTAAACGATTAAATAAATATCACATAGACTACTAAGCCAGATGGGAGCTCGATCGACTTGACAATTTACTGCACTTGCATCGGGTAGGGTCGGAGGTCGACCCAGTGACATGGGGGCACAGAGTGTCGTCTCATACATGCACGTAGTTTATTTTAGATTTATACAATAATACAAATATGTATGCAGGGATTGGTTAATGGTCATGGACTATGAATGATCACGGGTATGTGCACCTAGGTGGGAGCAGCCCTCGTAGATTTATCTCTACCGGCAAGCAGTCGGCTCCCGCCGTAGACCCCCTTTCGTGCATGCCGTGATGTAGCTGTGCATATGGCGCCCTAAAGGCTCGATTATGAAGCGGCTTAATTTGTAAGCCTTGATTTCGTTTTGGTGTATATATTAGAACGACCCGATTTACAGGTGTTTAGACAGGAAAAGAGGTAATGTCCCAGATCTATAAATGTATGGTCTTAACCGCATGGACGAGTACATGGAGGATGGGTCCAGAATGTAATACCTTTACTCGCAGATGGGGTCTCATGATATGAGACACACAGTGTCATAAAGATGGTGGTCAACGGGACCCCTGGGTTTTGGGGTGTCACATGATATGATTGCCTTGGATCCAGTTCCTTTGACAGATCTTCCTACACAGGTTGAAGATGAAGCGCATAATGACCAACATGACGTAAGATGCTGAAATTCCGCACAATGTGTCGATGGATGATGAGCGATGACCGTACCACCAGCAGCAAATGCCCACCCGTATTCCATCATGAGGTCTACCGAGACCACATCCTTTCACACAGATGTTGATGATTATATTACTAAACATTTTTAGAACCCGAAAGTTACGATGAAGTATCAGATGATTCGGGAAATGAAAATAAGATGAAGTGGGTTGATATGCAAGATGAGATGAAGTTTGCTACAGAAAGGATTATTTGAACTTGCTTATGCTACAAAGGAAAAAGCTTCAAGAACAAAGTGGTTTACAAAGTGAAATAGTGAAGGAATTAAAGTGATGATGACACAAACATAAACTCAAGGTAGGCATGTCAATACTGAAAATGCTACCCATGTGGTGTTCTATTGATTAAAAAATAAAAGGAAATTGAGATCTTCATATCCCCTTAGTCATCCTATGACTCTTCATCTCATGAACACTGAAGAGCTTCCTCAACACAAATTACATGCTTCTGTCAACATGATTGGCGTATCCGTGTTTTGTATTAAGAATATGGAGAAAAATATAAAAAGAGCTTATATTCTATGCAAGTATACGCTTGTCAAGTAATAAAGTGTACCTAAATGCGGATATCGATCCACAGGAAAAATGGGGATCCAAAGTACCAAAATCATAATACTTCTCTAATATCCAAATTAACAATTGTGATAGAAACAAAATTTAAACGAAACAATGAAATTTCTAAATCTAACCATGAAGTTTGCAACCATGAATACCAAGAGATATTCCTAGGTACTTGTGTGGTCGAAAGCAATCGTCAGACTCCCCAAGTCAAACTCTACTTATTGTTTCACAGAAAATGGTTTCTAATACTAATCTAATTTAATTATAAGTTTCTCTCTTCGAGATCGACACCTACCAATTCAACACTAGGTCTTTTTTGCTTCTCATCAACCCCAAGCATTAGAGATGCTTTAAGATCCAAAATTGCCACATGCCTGCAATTCACCAGAGATTTCACTACCAAGCTTAATTAGGTTGATTCATCTATGCTCATAGATCTTTACTCCTTCCTCAGATACCTTAAAGAACCACTCACCATATCAGATTAGTTAGAAATCAATATAATAGAACCAAGTATGAATCAATAGAGGTGCATTCAAGAAACAATAGAAAATGGAAGCTGATTAACTGTAAAGTCAAATATAAACCCATGTTCAAGAGTACAACCAAAAACCCTGCAGATCTACTAATTTAAAAGACAGATAGAGGTTCATTACATCATAAACTGAGTAAAAAATGATGAGGAAAAGAGGAAGAAGAAACTATAATGATAAATGGATGGTGAGTCTCGGATTTTCTTCCACAAATCTCATGATCTTCTCCCAAATCTTCAAAAACAGCTCCAAACCTCCTCCCTGGTCCCAAATTGTTGACAAAGTCCCCTTCTTTGAGCCCTAGCCACTTCCCTTTTGTTTCCTAGGTTGGGATTGAAACCCCAATCAGGCTCAAATGGCCGAAATCCAATTCAAAAACTCAACTTCCTAACATCTCACATGCCGTTAGCAACGCCGCCATTGGGATGTTTTGTTTCGCACTCTTCGCAACGCAGGACGGTTGGAGTTCTCAACGTCGCGACATTGGTTCTCAACGTCGCGACATTGCTACAGATCCCTTGTTTTTACACCAACTTCGTAATGTCATAACTTTGTCATCTAAACTTCGATTTGGGTGAGTTTCAGTCGCTGAAAGCTCTGAAGTGTAGAATCTATATATCTAGAAAACACCTTTGAGATTATTATGAAGACTGAATGTATAAAATATTGCTCCAACTTGTCACTTTGAGCTCTTCTTCTTTCCTTCAACCAACAAGAGTCATAACTTGATCATTTGAAGTCCAAATGGAGCAGAATAAGATCTCTTTGAAAAACACAGAAGACCTATCATCCTCATATCACTGGGTGCCATTGGGGATCATTGTGCAGCTTAAAATATCAAAACACAAAGAGCTACCATACATGCACATCATTTTTGAGCTTTATCTTTTGCTTTTGGTTCATTTTGACCATGGTTGACCTAATCAGCAAATTGAATATTTATGCATATTAGATCTTTTATTTATATAATAAACTATTACCAAAAATATAAGTAAAACATAGGGATAAAATGAGTATAAAGTATACTCATCACACCAACCACCAGTTATTGTTATGATTTTACTCATGTTACCTTTATATATATATATATATATATGTGTGTGTGTGTGTGTGTGTGTAAAAATATAAAGACGCTCACAAGCATCGCATTTGATTGCCTATCGCCTAATAGTTAATGCGTTGACTTCCACTTGATACCTGACATGGCGATAGTCCTTGATTTGCTATCGTAGTTGACTTAGAAAGCAATTAAAAATTAAGAAAAATGATTTTCTTTTAATTGGTTGTCTAATAAAAAAATATGTCTAATGAAAAATCTCAAAGAAAATCAAATATAAATAAAGTTAGTTAAAAACTTAAGTATTTATATTAAATTGTTTATTCTTTATATTTATAAGTTAAATAAAATATATTTGAAAGTAGCAAATAAAAATAATATATCAAGTTTAACTATAATTTTTATTTTCCTTCATTTTTCCTTTCCGTTTACTTGTCCTCTCTATATTCTTTCCCTTCTATTTTCCCTAAATATTCTTGGGAACCTTCTCTTCCTGGCCTCCTGATTGTGGATCTCCAGTGCAAGCCCATAACAGGTGCCTAGTCATGAGTTTGGATTCCATTAATATTTATTTACTTTCTTTGCGTCTAAAGTCCCACATCGATTATGAATTGGAAAGATTATAAGTTTATAAGTATGGACAATATCCAATTGGTATGTGACCTTTGAGGGGAGATGACCAAAAATAAAACCATAAGGGTTGAAACCCAAAGTGACCAATGTGGATAGGAAATGATACATAAGATTTCCAAACTCTTAGCTTTAAGGTAAATTTATAATTTAGAAGTTGTTTGTATAGTCCTCACACTAAAGTTATCACTTTTCCCTTTTTCATTTAATCTATATGATGTTAGCTTCCAATTCTTCACTCAATAAAGATTTCACATCACTAGCTTGCTTAGGTATCATAATATACCATCTGATCGACTAGTGTCTTCTTGTGTGTACTTAGCATCAAGTCAATTGTCTGTCTAAACATGCCAAGTTTTCCTGGTGGGCAAGATCCTTGGGGATTACCAAATCGGAAGAGAAAACGAGAAGTGAGTTCTTACTCCTTTTAACTGTTTAATTTATTTTAATTCTTCTCAAAAGAGGCAAGCAGAGCTGACTTTCATGTAGTTTTAAATCAAGAAAATTACTTCACCTTTCCTTGCTTAAAAGTTTCATTTAATATCTCTGGATAACTCCAATTTCCAGAAAAACTTCACTGCCTCTTGTGTGGATGACAAGCTTATTGTGATCATTCCTGGCATGGAGAAAATTTTCTACCTCTAGATATCCATGGGACTCGACTTGCCCAGGTCAGTCTTATGCATGCACATGGACATGTTTGATAATGTTGCATCTCCCATATCCTAAACGAAGCCTAGAAGCAAGGATTCTTATAGCAATGCTAATTATTGAATGGAGAAAATTACTATGAATTATTAAACTAGTATAATATTCCTTTTTTTTTTTACTTCTATTCACTTGAACCAAGAAGTTAAGGACAACTAGGAATATTCCTTGATTGCATTAGTGTGTCCCGTGATAGACATAAATAATTGACACCTAAATTTGTAGATAACAACAATCGGTAGGACTCATCTTTTATAGTAAATATTTTGTAGTTATCTTAAGCCGAACGGTATACTTTAAGTATGGATTTTTAACCAATAAGTTCATTTCATAAGATTACTAAAATGGAAAATTAGTTAAAATTAAACAAAATATAAAATTAAATAGAGTATATATTAATCATTAAAATTAATGAGGATAAATATGTGAATTTGATGATTTAAAGTAAAATTTAAGTTAATTTTATCCAACAACTTTAATGTCTAAAATAAATATCATGTAATAAAAATATTTTAACAACTTAAAAATAAATTTGGGTGTGGTTTGCTTTGAAAAATCATAAAGAAATCATAACCAGAGAAATTAGAGAGAAATCTGCTTTGCTATGCCTTGTTGAAGTCTTGAGAAATTACAAAAATTAGGAATTTTATTCTCTAAAGCCAGGTTTGTTGATGGTAAATAATTTCATTTCATAGCAACTAAGATACTGTAGTTTATGATATCTTCTACT
Organism: Tetrastigma voinierianum; assembly: GCA_016808115.1. Classification (NCBI taxonomy): domain Eukaryota; kingdom Viridiplantae; phylum Streptophyta; class Magnoliopsida; order Vitales; family Vitaceae; genus Tetrastigma; species Tetrastigma voinierianum. The sequence goes on from JAEQBH010003277.1 coordinate 112,840, forward strand.
GATACCAATATTTTTCATACATTAATGATACTCATGACAATAAAGATACAATGTAATTGTAGGCAACCTTTTTGTATGCGCCATTTTGAAATTGCCAAACATGGTCTGGCTGTTTTACTTAGAAGTTTCCCATGCAATTCAGGTGAATCGAATCCAATTTCAGCTTGAGAAAGGGGCAGTTGAGCATGTCTACATGAGTTTTGATGGTACAAAATGGAAACAGCCCATCCCCACGGATGATGACACTTAACCAAGTGGCATTTCATGTTCATCTGCTACCCAAATGCTGGCAACTTCAACTTCAAATTGCAAACTTACACCATTATTAGCTATCAAAGATGAAACTAAATAATCATATCAACAAGTTAAGATCTCCATCGATATCTCTGTTGTTGATATGCCTTGTAAAAAAAAACTCATTAAGATGTGTGATTGAAGACTGTATTAGGACCTCCATTTATACTTTATAGTGGTGTAACTATGTTCAGCTTTGAGTTGGATCAAGTGCTTCATATTTGAACATTTGTATATGTTGGAAAACTATGCATTCCAGGTTCATAAATATTGAAGAAAGACTTGAGTCTTTATATTAAAAACTATAAATTACAAGTACAAGAGGATTCTATATAGGCTGTGGCTATACGATCTTGGTGGAAAATACATTTACAATCCCAGGACAATACAAATTATAACTTAGAAAAAAACAAGACTTAAACAACATGAAATATAATAATCTAACATCTCCCCTCAATCTCATGGTGGTTTAAGAGAAACCATTAAGTGAGTTTGAAATTATTCGAAAAGTTCCCCGTAGAGGAAGTGGTTTGGTGAAGATATCGCCCAATCGGTCCTCCGGTATAAACAAACTGAAGCTGAAAGCGTACTTCGAAGTAAATGATGACAACGGTTACAATCAATTTCACATGCAGATGTCATAAGCAGATTTAATGAGTAATTTGAATAGCACTTCGATTATCATAAAGGAAGTTTAGTTGTAGCAGGGAATAGTCAATAACAAGATCCTATAGTAACCAACGAACCAAATAAGTTCAACAGTAGTCATTAATGTCGAGATTTGTTGTTGGAAACGGTGCAACAACTGTTTGTTTCTTGCTTCTCCAAAAGATAAGAGAATCACCTAAAAGAAAACAATATCCTGTAGTAGATCGATGATCGGGATCACTCCGCCACCTACATCCGAATATGCACGTAAGAGTTAATGAACACTAGAAAAAAAAATGAAGAACACAAATATGGTGCCTTCGATATCAAGAATCCCGAACAGTAAAGATGATGAGGAGAGATCATAAGGTGCCATAAACTCCGACATCACAGGAACGATAGAAATATCAGGCAAGTAACAAGAGAGACAGACTCCCAACAAAGTTTATCCGTGGTAGGTGACGATAGTGATCACCCACTCATTGTGAGAATTAGCGATAGTTATACTCAAGGGTGGGGTTACTATCTGCACGATGATACCGGGGTTTCGAGAAATCGATCGAAGTATACTTGGTTTAGTAAGATAATAACTGATCCAGAAAAGAAGAAACTTCTAGACCACCAAGAAAGGAATGGAGGGCCAAGATCTTCATTTCCAAATTGACGCATCAAGAAAGTGTTTTTAGATCCCGAATACCCATATCACTCAGAATACCAGTATCATCGAGAGGCAAAGGAGAGAATGGGGCAATACGACCGCACTGCCTCAAAAGAGTTGTATCAAAAGAACTTTAAAAAACCAGCGAGATAGTGAGAATCGAACTTTGCAAACCATGCTCAAGGAGCTTGTTTAAGCCCATAAAGTGCCCACCATAGTTGAAATACTCTATGAGGGAACCCCTGAGGGTGAGAGTAAACTGAGGAAGCTTTGCTGCATTTCCTCTCAGAGTTCAACATATTAAGAAAAGTATTTTGACATCCATCCTAAAGAGTGGGAATATTTGGCAGCCGTAGAAACACAGAGTCCCTTGACTAAAGAAAGTCAGTTGCAGGAGCAAAGGCCCTTCATAATCAATCTCATACTCCCGAAAGAAACCCTAGCAACAAGGCGAGCCAGAGCGATCAAAAGCGCCATCCGATCGAGTCTGATCTTTATAAACCCATTACAACCGATGTCGTATTTTCCAGATGGGAGATCAACCAGATCCCATGTTCTAGTTTTATGCAAGTAGATTCAACTCTTTTCTATAGCTTGTTTATATAGTTATTGTATAAGTCATGAAAAGTCTAAGGTTCCCGAGAGAGGCAAGAGTTAAAAGCAATGAAAGTCACGGTGTGAGAAGGAAGAGAAGAACCGATGGGAAAGGCGGGCGCATGGAGTTGGAGTGACCAAGAGGATCCATAGTTAGTGATCGAGCCGGGCACGTCGATGATCAAAGGGAAGCTCATTGACAGTGAGAAGAGACAATCAGAGAATGGGAGACTCCTGACAGAGAGGGGGAGACTACAGAAAAGGTCAGGAAGATCGATGTAGGGAATAAGGAAACAGAATAAAGGTGTAGTTGGTAAAATGAATTTGTTTTCCCAAAAGGCCACATGTCAGAAACACATAAAGACGTTGCTAATGGACTACAATACCTATGAACCTTTTTTTTACCATAATTCCATACCCAAGAAAACAACACAAACGAGAACGAGATTGAAGTTTGTTTCCTGCTCACAGATCATGAAGAAGCAAACAAAATAGACACATCCAAAGACTCTTAGTAAGTCATAGGAGGGAGAAGAACCAAACAAAGATCAGCAGCAATATTTGATTCTCAACAATGGGAGAAGGAGACACCATCATGGTAAACTAGAGAAGATGCCCCAAAACCGAAGGAGTAGAAGAGAATAGAAGAATAGCGAACAACATCAAGAGACACATCAAGTTTGAGCCAAATTTCTGTCTCATTGGAAGAGGAAATGAGGAAACACATCAAATTAAATGTAGAGCTATAGTAAACATAGGCTTTATATTCTCGTGATTATCAGACCGAAAACTTTGATAGTTTAAACATATGTTTCAATCATTTTGCAAAGTCACGATATATTTGATAAAGTTCAAATGATTAAGATAAACTAGCATATCGTAGAAAAATCAACTATAAAAATAACAAAGTAAGAGACCTGCAGTGTAGATGAGAGGGCCTCATACATCATAATGAATAAAGATCAAAAGAAGAAAGTATATGAGAAACACTGTTATTAATGGTAAAAGGGGCTTTGTTTGCCAACGACAAGGTATATAATCAAAACTTATTGAATTAACCTAACTAACCCCTAGAAACTAGTTATTGTTTAATCACGAGATAGATGGCGACTCAAGGCGTAGAATGCCATAGTGGAGAGAAGAAGTGCTCATCCTAGACGGAGAGTATAGAGCAAGAAGATTTGAGTAGAAAGACAGAGCTCAAAACAACCTTTCCGACCTACGAGCGGTCCCATAACGACCGTCCTGCCTAAGTCCCGCACAACCACACCAAAGAGAAAGGATTGGGAGAGAAAAACCAAGTCTAAAGATATCAGCCTAATGTGTAAAGAAGATTATGAGAGCTCGGGAACTGCAAACATTAGAAACGCATTGCTGGTCGGTGTAGAGACATTACCAAGACGAGACATGCATGGAGAACCATTTGCGCTGGAAACAAAGGTGGGTGAATTATCGCAGGGAAAACAAGAGTAACAATCTAATAAATATGTATTTGAGTAGTGCAAGAACCACATGGTCTGGGAGAAATTGGTTCAATCAAGACGAGTCTCATTATCAACTAACTTACGAATAGTCGCGAGACTGTCAAAAGATCCCGATGGAGAATATGACTTCTCGCTAATTCAAATTCATCACAAAGCCCTATTAGTGTAAATCAAGAATGCCCTTGTTCACTTTAGAATGGAAACCAATTTGTGTCGCCACTAGGTGAGAACCGGTCGATGCAAATTAATTGATCCCAAATAGATTTCAAACAAATTAGTGGATATACAAAGTGATCCGCTTCACTTGGTTCCCGACGACCGATAAAGTTCGCTGAGCTTGAAGTTGCGAGCGCCAACCATCTGCAGATAACGAAAGAATAAGTCCTAAACTTCTTCGCAACACTAATGTTACGTAACCCTTACTTCAACAATAGATGGAATAGATGTATTATCAACCAAGTGATGATTCATTGATGACAAGACTTTTCCCAATCCTCAACCTAAATGGTATAGGCACCGCCGACCACTGTTGAATACGACTGCCACCAAAGACATGTGCCGTAACTTGCGACTTTAGAGCATACTTTATGCATGGCTTGGAGAGACCGGCAAATTTTATTCCATTAAAAATAACATGAATCGACGAGAAATCTCATCACCGCATATCGAAATTCGAATTTAAAACATAATATAGCAAAAATGGAATCGTAGATGCTAAAATAAGTCAATGCACCCGTCAAAATTTTCTACAACATCACTCAGCAAGGTAAAGTCGGGCAGGTGACGTGGCAAAGTCAACGGCATGGACATCACGGCAACGGGCAATTCCGCACAGTAACGGGATCATCAACTTATTGTTTAAAAAATGTCAGACGATGGGCAAACGTTGTCGCTAGTGCTGTTTCATACTAGCTACATAATGCCTGCATCATGAAAGAGCATTGGAAAAAAAAATTTAACTTTGCTTGATAATAATACATAAATAAATAATTTAAGTCTTTATATTAAACTATAAATCATAAAGATGTTATAAGACCTTATAGTAAATATAGCTATACAACCCTGCGAAAATAAGAATTTCAGAACTTGTGATAATACAAATTATAATCCAGAAATATATTAAATAAATATAACAATATAATAATCTAACAAATATGTTGCATAAATTTAATATTAATGTAACTACTTAGTTTTTTTTTATTCTATTTACTTTGTATACATCGTTAATGAAGTCCTGTTTTAGAGTTAATCTCTAGATTCCATAATCTGCCACACTTTCACCACTGGTACTAAGCCTTCGTGCTGTTTGATTTCCTAGTTATGTAATGCGAGGTCAAGACATCAGCCTTCCTAGGAAATTCCTGGAGTGATAATCAATGTTACAAATAGTAAAACAAAGCAAAAAAAAAAAAAGCACACTCTCATTTTCTTGATCATTGAAGGTAAAAAAACACGAGGTAAGTATTAAATATATAAAGGAGAGCCTAACCAACATCTCTAGAATACTCTGTAGCTAACTATAACGAATGAGAGTAATTAAAAATTAAACCTCTATTATGCTAATACTATTCTTAAGCAATCGTAGATTCATGGCACACCTTATTCTGGTGATTATGAATTAATTTAGATTTAATTTATTCTTTGAATTTTATTTTTACTAAATTATCATTTTTTTTAAATAATAACTTATTTATGAAAAAGAATACTTAATTTCTTTATTCATACAAAACACAGTAATATATTATACAAAATTATTATTGTGCTGAATATTTACGATTAAATAATGTTATATATCATTAATTCTTCTTAATGAGAAAAAATAATAAGAATAATTTAAAAACCATTGTGTCTTCTTTTGCACAGTATTTAATTTAAATTAGTAAGTCATACTTTTCAAACATTATTTTTATTAAATAAGCCTAAGAGTAATAAGATAAGATCACCATATAGATGGGCTTAGTATGACATTAACTGAATACTTGAGATATATTATCTTTTAACTTTTCAACAAGGGAGTCCTCAAAATAACTCTAGTAGTAGATTAAACAATCTTCCTCATTTAAGAAGAATGCTAAAGCCCAAAACCAAGTCAAAGTCCAGGTCAAGACATATGAGATCCAAACTAAACTAAGGCCCGAAACAAGTTTCTTCTAACAAGAGTATAGTGAGATGTTTGGAAATTATACCTCATTCTTTTTTTCTTTTTTGAAGTAAACTCATAAATTTTCAATGGGTCACAAATATTTTCAAGAAAAATTTGTGTGTACAAACTCAACCACTAATAATAAAAATAAAATCAAAAGAAATATTTTGTTAAAAAACCTCAAATAAGTCCAAATTTGTAAATCTAACATTCTCCATATTTTTTCTTGAAAATTGACTCATGGTTGATAAAAATGTTATGTGTCATTTCATGTATTTTTATGTATCTTTGAAAAGAAAGTGTTATTTTTATAAGAAAATAATAAGGGTATTTTTATCAAAAATGACGAAGGATCATATTTATGAAATTATGTTTCTAAAAAATCTTTTAATCAAATCGCCTAAAATAAAAATCACTTGAAATAATGTGCTTCCATATAAACATGGCACTAATTATGAAAAGATAAAATCACAAGTATCTAAGAAAGTGACTTAAAATAGTTATAAATTACTATAATATATATCAATACTTAGTTCTATTATGTTATTAATAGAATATATATTCGGAAGTTATCTTATGATCTAAATATTTATGAATATCGACATGTCTATAAATAAGCATATAGAATTACGGATTGTCTAACTAAATATTAGTATTCTAAATTCAAGTATTTGGTCATCAAAAATAAAATAAAATAAAATAAAAATCGCAAGTCGTTAGAGAGGGTTGGGTCCCTTACCCACTTTACAAAAGTGCTTGCTATTTCTTTTGAAAACTTCACATGGGGCCAAATTATACTCGAGCATGGGCAATTACGAGGCTTGTAAATAAAATTACAGTACTATAAAAGAAGGATAATAAAGGGCCTTTAAGGAATCATCATTGATCAAATCAGCTGAAGATATTCTTTATAAGCAAAATAAAACCAATTGCATAGAAATGAAATAAAAATCGCACAACAAAGATAGTGGAAGGCATATATATCAAAAGAGACTTCATAACAGCAAAATATTCTGATGAAATCCCTACCAAGAATTAATAATTATATATATTGAAGAAACTTACATACAACACCATGGCTTAGAGTCATGCGCACCCCCTCTTGCCCCTCTTTGGGCGGTAAGCTTCAGATCAATGGTCAATTGCTTGATTTCTTTTATTATTTCTTTTTTTTTAACGCTTTTATGGGTCGTCCGTCTTATCTTTATTTTTTTTTTCCTTGCAGCATCTTGCTTTTGTTTCCCACTCAAATGGACGGATGCCTTATATTCGAACAAAAGGCTGTCACCCCTTTTGATTTTTGATTTCTTACTTATCAAATATATGTTATGTAACTATTACGAATCCAATCATACTGATGATATCCACGAGTTTAACTGATCGTTACGACCGATACTGAACGCGTAGACAAATATCCACCAAGATAAACACAATGTCATAGGATTGTAAAACCAATTCAATCAGACAAACACTCCAATAAACTCCCACCAGCATGGGGTGGCCTACTACCCAACAACATGTATATTATACGCTGATTTAATTTTCGCCTCAAACGCAAAACATATCTCATTAAATTGCAGTTCTCAACAAACCTCCATAATATAGAATGATGGAGATGTGGTAAATACTCACCACGCAAAACATAACATAACGTCATGAGATTATGAAGCCAAATTAATAGACAAACAATTAACCAAACAAACTTCTACTCTAAGAAGTATGGGATTTGTCACCCAACCACATAAACATTGTTTATTTTAGTCCAATTAATTTTCATTAACCATTTAAAACTTCGTCATTAAAACTAAAAGAAATCTATTCTTATGTAGTGTCGTAAAGAGGATATTAGCATGTTCATCCGATACCCTTCCGTGTGACATACTGACATACGATGCAAAGTCGAAATGGGGAAGGAGAAGGGAAGAAACGGACAATGCAAAAGCCATGGCAGCCTGCCCAAGCGTCCAGATCGTGCAACTTGGACGGCAGTCCTCCACCTCTTCGGCGTGTTGTTGTCCGCATATAAAGATATTCTGACGGCCGAGATGGGAATTGAAATGTGATGATGATGATAGGCTCTTAATTACATAATAATATACAGAATCAAAATCATTTCAAAGTGACTGATATGGAGTAAGTAAATGATTTAGTTCCTCGTTCCAAAGTCTTAGTCTGGATCGTTCTTCATTGTCAAACTAATCAATAATATTAATACTAATTGACAATCTAGCTCCTTCACGCGTTTTCTTCTACATTATTATTATATGTATATAAGGTAACATCAAAGTTGTCTTCATCAGGGTGGTAACCTAGTAGGTTATTATTCTTTGGGGGCATCATATACTATCACTTAGCCACTTAACAAAATAATGGTTTCCTTGTATTAATCCACCTTTGGTGATGAACGTTAGATGGAAATTAAAAAACGGAATTAGGCAGCAAATTAAATGATTGCACACCATCAATAACTTTTACAATACTTTGGATTGATTAAGACCCACTATCCACATTCAAAGCCTTTCTTAAAATTAATTTCTTGACCTCACGGCACTTCAATCAGAGTGGAACCATGTTTATCTATCTTATCATTGGCATGTCACTAAAATCTAAACAAGAAACAACAATACGTGGTTGTCAATTTATGCTTCCGAAACCTTATCATATTTTGGAGTTAAATATCTTCCTACCCTTGAGATCTAGTAAAAGGGTGGGATGGGATACATAATATTCTAGACTAGAATCCTAATAAGATAAAAGTACTATAACTTAATATGTAAAAGGAATAATAGTCAAAAAGAAACTTCCATCTCATATATATAAATATATATATATATATATATATATATATATTTGAATGCCAATTAAAATATATAAATTATGACTTTTTTATGTAATTGTTTCTTGATGGGGTTTAAGGGAGTGACATATATGGATTTAGTTTCCATTTAAATATTGCTTTGATTTTTGGAATATAATCTTGAGAAATAAAGCAATAGGTTGGGCTTTTATGTGTAACCTAGGAACATTTTCACTAGAAAAGACATAACCCATCATAATAATAATTCAGAAAAAAATAATAATTATGTTGGAAAATGAATTAACCAATGAAGTTGAGAAAAAAAGAATGGCCAATAGAGTAAGTCAATTTCAAGGTGTAATGATTGAAAAGGGTGTTTTTTGAAGCTAGGCTTGTGAACAATGATTGTTGAGTAGTTTCTAAGACAGGCGAGGTGAGTTTATGAATGGGTGGAAAAAGAAAAAAGAGTGAATAGAATCATTACTATGAAGAGTTGAAGTGGGGATTGTTGGTTGGCATGGGCCAAGAGTGGGGCACTTTTCCATGCATGTGTTTGGAATATCAGAACAAAAGGCCCGAATTATTTCCCTAATATATTATATATAGTAAAGATGCCCTCTGTGTTGGGCCAGCAGCTTCACTAACCAATAACCATTTTCCAACTTCTTGGTTTTTTTTTATTATTATTAATTTATATGAGAATAGAAAAAAATTAAAGAAAATTTTAAAAATTAAATGAAAATGAGCAATTGCTGTTTCGCCTTATCAAAAAAAATCTTTTTTGGATCTTCTCTAACGTTTTGTCTTAATCCAAGAGGAGGTATCCTTCTGCTGACAGTATTTTGGAAAAATTCATTAATTAATAGAGTGGATGGCTGGCAGGTAATCAGCTTAATCAATTAAGCATCTTCACCACCATTTTAAAAAAGGCATGGCTGTTCTCTATTTAGAATTTTTTTTTTTGACAATCCAAACAATAATTAAACTATTAAAAACATTAAAGAATGATACAACATTCAAGCTTAATAAGAAAAGAATCTGCCTCAAGACTCTCATACAGTTAGACATCCTAAAAGATAATACGATCGCACTCAAATAACTTTTCGTCTAATCAAAACAACATCACATCCAATCACCTCATAAAAATCGATGAACAAAATAATGAATAACCATATACCGAGAAGAATAAATCATCCATAAAAACATATATATGAAAATCAAACGAAAAACTTATAAATAATAATAATAAACTATTTTATTAAAGTTTAGAAAAGTTTTATATACGATTAAATGAACAATAAAAAGGTGATTTACGTTGGCAATACCAAAACCATATATTTCCTTCTAAAGGTAATAAAAAAGAATGAAAGAAATTGGTGATTCAAAAAAGGTGTAAAGAAAGAGCAAAGATTTACTTAAAAGCTTCTCCTATTTAGATTTGATTCTATTTATTTATACCATATTTTTCTACCTATTATGAGATGCTTCCAGGTAACATGGGTGATGCCTTTATTTTATTTTTATTTAAAAATATATATAAGATTTTCTAGAAAAAATTATTTCTTTTTAGGAAGAATTTATTTTTATTTGTCTACATCAACGTTCGATTATTAAACTGATTATTTGTGTCTTTCTTCTGGTAGACATGAATTTATGTTTTATCTCCTAACGTGTGGGTGTGGGTGTGGGTCTCTCTATGTTTATCTTTTCATGATGTGTGGGTATTAGGGTTTGTTGGATGATATTCCTCTCTCTGAGTACGGTTTAAAATATACCTATCTATGTCTGTCTCCCCACATCGAGATATGGACAACGTTGAGTGGAGTGTTACAAAAATCATAAAATATTTTTTGTTTAACTTATCAAAAAAAAAAATCACTTTTCTTTTGATACCCTTCAATTTTAAATTTTATTATAGTATTCAATTTCAATTTTCTCACAAATTCAACTCTTTTCAAAATCTAATGAATTACATTGATTAGTGAAAAGACCAAGTCATCGTCCTAAAAAAGAAAGGGTCAAGGGACATTTTTCTTCTCAACTATGATAAAGTGTAACTTAATCTTTCATTATATATTTATTTACCTTTGAACTATGATTCAAATATCAATTTTTTTATCATTTCTATTTTTATAGTATTTAAACCAATACATCACATGACATGCTTTAAAAAGAAAATTACAGGTTACACCTACTTACATGGAAGCCATGACATGCAGTATAGTGATAAATTTTAATTTTTTATAAGAGATTAGAAATGATTACCAAAATATAATTCAAGTTGTTTGTAAGTAAGTGTGACCTATATGTTTAAAAAATGTCATGCGAGAGTCTTAATGATGTGAGAAAATAGTAAAAATTATTGGTTTTAAATACTACAAAAGTAAAAATGACAAAAAAAAAAAAAAAAAAAAAGTTAAGGGGATATGCACCTAGCTAGATCATAGTTGAGGAACAAAAACAACTCTTTAACCCAAAAAGGATAATAACAAATGTGACTTAAATGGTTTTTGCTTTTATTAAAAAAATTTAGGCAAAGTTACAAAACATAATTCCCATGCATGTAAATATTCACTAGAGTCTATCACTAGAGATAAATTTATTGATTTAGATTAATAATACAATCGATATAAACACATAATCAAGAATGTTAAAAACTTTATAGAATGACACAACATCTATAATAATAACAAAAATAATAGGCTCAAAACCTATATACTTGAAATACTTTTTGGATTTAAGAGATAATTGTTTTTGGATTTAAATAAAGGTCATATCTATCCCCATTAACGCAAATATTTTTTGCTTACTATTTGTTAATTAAAATCCTATTTTAAGCCTTGGGTGAAGATCAAAAAGCCCAAGTTCTAAGGATTTATAATTTATTTGATGACTTTTATTATATCTAGATTTTGTATTCAGGTTGTCGTTATTGTACAGCGCACTTTGGGAAGTGAATCTGAATCTGAATGACATCCAGCTCACCCTATTCACCACACCACAACACACTAAAGCTATGTTCATATGTCAAAGTATGAAGACAAATTCATGATGAGTACGTAAATAACTAATTAAGTTGTCGCTTCAGTTCAGAATTACAAGGAAAAAATTCAAATATTTATAAATAGTTTTTTGTTTCAGAATTTAAGACTTGAAATAGAATTTAAATATTAAAGCCTTGGCCGCCCCCACTTACATTGATTATTGTAGATGACTCGTTAAGACTTAAGAGGCTTAAGACTGAATGGATGGAGGTCTTTCCACCACATGGTGGTTGTACCTAATGAATGACTGTGGACTCAGGATACATAAAAACAAAGACTTGGTGGCCTTTGGATTCCAACTGGCTTCACTACTTTTTTTTTTCTTTTTTTTCTCTTTGAGATCTAATGATGATGGAAAATGTAACGAGATTTAATGGTTTTCAAAAACATGAACAGAATAGATCTTAGATTTTACATACTTATAATATCCTATGATCCACAATTATAAAGTTTAAATACAGGTCTATTCTAATTTTTATTAATCTCTGAGGGATTACCAAGTTTAAACTTATTTATTATTCATGAATATTTTATGTATCCAAACTATAATTGTTAGTTAAGACCTGAATGAGTGGTAAAATGATAGTTGAGTATACGGGAGAACTTGTGATGGAATCTTATAATAATATAATAGATATGTAAATATGTAAAAGTGAATAAAGTAGGAAAAAAAGGTTATCACAACATTTTCTATTAACGTCACATTTGGATTCCTAAAATGCCAAAAAAGGAATAATAAGAAAATTTATTTTCATATTTGATTTTATTAGAATTTTATAAGAAAACTAAATATAATTAAAATTATATTTATTTTAGACTTACTAATTTTTGTATAAAAAAATGAAGAATAATGAAATAATGAGATGAGGTGTTGGAAAATATTTTTTAAAATAAATAAATAATTTGATTACATTTTTATATTTTCTTTTGTTTTTACTCTAATCTTTTTTGTTTATTTTTCTTTCCCTCACATTCTTTTTAAATTTTTTGCAACCAAACATAAATGGTGATGTTTTTTTTTTTTAACCTTTATCATAACAATTTGGTTTTTAATTGGGTTTGTTTTCTTACTTTACGACTTATTATAAATGAAAAAGCAGAATATTTGTTTCTTCAAAACAAAACATAAGATTGTAATGTTTTATTTTTAATATTTTAAATAGAAATAAAATGATTACAAAAATAACAATATTAAGTAATACTTATTTATAAGTTATATTTTGACTTAAGTGAAAGAAACAACACCACACATGAGTTGCTTTCTGTTTGTAAAATACCTTTATATAGCGTAATTCAATATCAAATTAATTGACAAGGAAACCAAAATAAATAAAAGTCATGGGATGTAGATAAAACCAGCCCACTTTCTTAAAAAAGAAATTCTTAATATTAATTCAAAATTTAAACAACAATACATTACATCGCTTATAATTTAAACATATAAATCAAAGCTTTAAAAAATATCAGACGACACAATACAAGAATAAGAAAAATAAAACAATTCTCAAGACTCCATAACATAATCTGTGAATCCCAAAACGCCTAGAATACCTAAAATTTCGATACAAAGATAACAGACAAACAAAGAGAACATACACTTATCCGGTCTAATCAAACGCCTACTATCCGAATCACCCACACCAAAACCTGCAAACAAATCAATCGGTCCTACTACGACACAAACAAAGAAGTTGTCAACGCCGACGATAAAATATATAAAAAACAAAAAACAAAAGAAAATCTAAATTAAAACTCAAACGAATTCGAAACCAATTTTATTGAGAGAGAAAATTCAAATCTTAGTGGAGGATGGAGGGGAGGAATGATTTCAATTCAAGGAAAACCAAAAAGCCATTCCTAAGAATTAAAAGGTTTAAAACCATTCACACTTGCATTAGGAAGAAAAAGTAATATGCTTATGTGGTGTAGTTGTGTATACGCATTATAATGTTCATATACAGAAGAATTTTATGGGCCCAAATTTGTGTCTGATCGATGGAGGAATGATTTCAATTCAAGGAAAACCAAAAAACCATCCATGAGAATTAAAAGATTTAAAACCATTCACACTTGCATTAGGGAAGAAAAGTACGCCAGGTACAGAGTTTGTGCAGCAGTGGTAAGTTGGCACGTTCACATAAAGACAAAGATCTATACTTAAATTTATGCCTATCGATGAAAGGAATGATTTCAATTCAAGGAAAACCAAAAATCCATCCCTAAGAATTAAAAGGTATAAAACCATTTACACTTGTATTAGGAAGAAAAAGTAATATGTCTATGCGGTGTAGTTGTGTATACGCTTTATACTGTTCACATACATAAGAATTTTATGGCCCCAAATTTGTGCCTTTTGATAACACGCCATCCCATCATCTAACAATTTATTTATGTGTTTTGGGTGTGAATTGTGGCTTTAACTCTAAAGTAGAAAAGGCATAATTAAGAGAGATCCTAAGGTTAGGTTTCGGACAATGGTATCGGACTCAATTTAAAATTGGTAGCTATAATATTAAAACAAAGAAACATCAAATTATAATTTGAACCTTTCTTGACAAGCTCTCTAAGGGACAAGAAAATTAAGGCGTCATTGGTCTTATAGAATAATTGTTAGAATTACTCTATCCAATGATCAAAATTGATGTGAAGTTTAAATGTGCTGAACAGAATTTGCAATAACCTGTGCTAACTTTATTCTTTCAAGAAAGCTCAAAACAAGACATATAATTTATTGGCTCTTGAGCTCTCCTTGATTTTTGTTCATGTGCCCCACTGTACCAAAACAAGTAAAACCCCATTGACATATAAAAACCCATAATTGTATGGTCGCTCTGTACAGATTTTGGGCTCCTGCCTACCTCACATCTTTTCTTTCTTTGATTTTCTATGAAAGGAAACTTTTTACCAATAATCCTACATATTTCAGCAAAAACATTGCATCAAACAACTCTAATTACAGAATCTAACCTCCCATGTGTTTTCTGAAACGGATTTGGGGATAAAATATCATTATCTGTTTTATGTATTTATATTGTTAAAAGAAGAAACTATTTTTACAAGAAAATAAGGAAGGTATTTTGGTGAAAATTAGCTAAAATTCATTGATGTTAATCTGCCTTCCTGTGTGCTGGTTTTCAAAGGTGATTTAATCAAATTACCTTTATGTTAAAACGATTTTCATTTATAATTAAAAATGTTCAATCCATTCACATAATTTTATTTAAAAATAAAATATTTCACCTCCATTCAATATTATAGTAAAATTATAACGCCTTTAACTACCGAACGGTGTTATCATTTTCTGCTCCCTTGTTTTTCATCTTAATTCCTGAGAGTAACAGTCGAAAGAAAAAATGTCAAGATAGTAATTTTATTACTCATCTGTATTTATAAAAGTTTTTAAAAGAAAATCATATATTATTAAAATTAGTTAGAAATTTATATATTTTTAAATTATTTAATCTTTTTTTCTTACATCAAATTATTTAATCTTCATATTAATACATTAAAATATATTCATTTATTATATTTGCCTATATTTTATAAAAGTTTTTAAAGAAAATCTCATATTATTAAAATTAGTTAAAATTTATATATTTTAAAATTATTTAATTATTTTTCTCACAAAATAATTAATCTTCATATTGAAATAAACACAAATAGGTATTCATTGAGCGTGAGGTACAAATAGAAGCATTTTATTGACTTTTAATGCTATTTTTTTTTTCTTTTTTTTTTTTCAATTAAAAGAGGGGAATACCACCCAAAAAAAACTAACAATAACAGAACATAGGCTAAAGAGGGGGAATACCATCAAAAAACCTAACAATAACACAGTACTTGAGGGGTTTTTATTCTGGACATTCTCTGAGAGAGGAATCTTTCTCTAATCACACCATATCCACTCTATCCTCCAATAAAATTTACTTGATTTGAGTTGGAAGTTCTTGATATAATTGGACACGTTATCATGCATCATCGACATTGATATTAAACAATCAATCACCTTATTATGTTTTCTATAAACATGCTTTAACTTCACTTCTCAATCTCTTCTCAATAACTGTATAATGATTACATATAAATTATTAACTCTATGCAAAATTCATAAGCTTCGTGTAGCTATTTCACCAAAACAATGAGAATGTTGTCAATGACTTAAGATTATAGCCAAACCCATAAAAAGTCTTATCTTTAATCCTTCTTCCCATTTTCTTTCCTTTGTAAAGCTTTTTCCTCAAATTTCTCAAAACTTAAACATGACTTTGGAAAAAAGTTCAAGACTCCAATTTACTTACACCCAAAGCGAAAGGCCTAATTGAGACGATCATGATAGTATGCTCTTCATTATATTCTCCTTTCTTAGAATTTTTTTGAGGAAAAAAAAGGTGAAATCCTATTTATTGGTCATGAAATTGGCTTTGTTCATAGTCATCTCAGCCCTACCTCACTAAAAGAGGCACCCATTGCCGTATAAGAAGACAGGAGGGTAGGCTTGAGAGAGATTTTATTTTTCACTTTATCTAGTTGTCATCTTTATGGGTTTAGAATTTGAAGTAATAAAATGTGATGGGGTGGGGATTTGGGGAACAGTAAATGGATAATGATAAATTTGCAGGCCAAGTTGGAGGTGCTACTCATTGCCAGGCCTCAACTCTCAAGCCACCCCAAGACATGAGTGGTTGTCCGCTCACACGCGCCTTATGTCTCTTTATCACAACTAACCTTTTACCCAACAGTCAGGTCACACTCATCACCCTTCTCATTTTCACATGCTTTTTTTACTCCAATTCAATATTTTTTTTATTTATTACTTCTAAAAACCGTTTTATTTCATAAGTTATTTTTCCTCTCAACCATTCTTTTCTCTCTTTTTTCAAAATGAGTATAAATCTAGAAGAATGAATAATAATTCTTATTTCTTTTTTACCCAAGATGGTGATAAAGATAAGGATATCTTCATACAAATGGTTGGACTAATTCATAGGATCATAAAGTTTAACAATCTATGGTTTATTCAATTATTCTGTTAATGTAAGATATTTATATAGAGAAACTGTCATGGTTATAGAGAATAAATAGATGTTAGATTTACTTTTGAAGATTATATATCAATAAAAAGTTTCTTTGTTGTAGTCGTATTATATCACCAAAAAGAAAGTTAACAATCCGCTAATCTAACACATTTGTTAGTCGCAGTTATATTGTAATGATCACTTGAAATGATACAAAATTATAAAAACAGTTTTCAGCCATGTTATTTCAAATCCAACTTGAGCCACGGACATCAAATCCATTTCTTTCAATGGTACTTTTAAGACAATATGCCTAAACTAACCCGAGCTTGAGTTGAGATCGTTATCAACTTCGCATTAGTATTGGGACTAAGAGTGGAAAAGCATGAGATGGAGGGAGGGTCTCACGGCGTGACCTAGAGTGTGCCTAAGGTAAACACTTCCCGCAAAATTTGGAAAATTGTTTTCAAGATGAGGAATTGGACTATTAATCTTCGAGTAAAGCTAGAAAAACAAATTATTCAACGGTTGTGCTAGAATGCCTTCTTGAAAAATGACATTTCATGGCCCATAACTATTTTGGGTCCGTCGTTGAAAGGTGAATAAGTGGCGTAGTGGTGACTGAGTGTGGGTTGGGGACTTGGAAGTAAAGTGAAGGCCAATCACATTCACGGGTGAGAGAGAGAGAGAGAATTAATGAATGACAGTGGTGTTAGTGTTTAGTGCCCGGGTGGTGCAGCCAAAGTCAATTAACACTGGTTTGTTTTCTCCTTATATTTTCCTTCTTTCTGATTCCTGGCTCTCGACTCGTGAAAGATCAATCACTTTGTTTTTTATGCAAGTAATTTTCTCCAGTATCTGAGCTTATCTATTTGATCACTTGACCAATAATCCCATAAAATACTTTCTAAATTTAAGGATAGTATAATCTTCCTTCCTTGTTTTCGAAATCGAAGATCTCATGAATAGGACCTCCCAATCAGACTCAGATAATTGGAAAGATTAATGTATTCAAATTATCATAAATGTATACTTTGTAGTAGTTGTGTTATGGTGGGGTAGCAAAATAGTGGTTGATAACTCATAGAAGAACATATTTAAGGGTGTTTGTAAAACAAAAAGACAACAAAAGTCTTATATCCACGATGATAAGGACTCTAAAACCGTCTTTATATTCAAATAGTTGGTAAGGTTATTAAAGAATCTTGATAATTACTCTTTAATCCCTTTACTTCGTGCCACATATCACAACAATTTTTCATGTTATATCGGTGGTAAGCCTTATTCCATTAGAGCTTTTATTCTCCTAATGCTATGTTTGAAGCCCTGAAAATCAGAAAAACGCCTTTTTCTCCTTTCAGTTCCAGTTTGGCACAGAAGCTGAAATAGCAGCCATTCAGTTCAGATGAATAATGGTAAGATGATGCTAAATCCAAAACAACCGCGTATACGGCTCGTAGGAGCAGCAGCACGTCTATAAACTCAAACAGAGCTCCTTAAACAAACAAACAAAAAGGCTTCTCCATACAATACCAGTACTTTGGGAAAAGAGAAAAAAATTAATTAATTAATTTAAAGTTATAAAATTGATCATTCACGGACTCTATATAAAAAGATTCAAATTGGTAAGATAAATCACAGATTCTTCTTCTTTTCTGGTCAAATAAAACAACCGCATTTAATGGATTTTCAGTGCTCCCCTTCCATTATTCATCACGGGCTGCTAAAAAACAACATGTGTTTAAAACCCAATTTATTATAAGAGAAACTGATTGGTAATACTAAAAACTATACTCATCAGAAGCTTTTGTGTAAAATTCTCCAATGGTTTCTTCAAGTCGTAACAGCAAAACAATTAGCGTCACTGAAGTTTTCCTATTCTTTCTTTCTTGCTTCTCTCATTTTTTTCTTGATACCCAACTGCTGGCCCAGAATTCCCTGTTTTTGCCTGTGATGTTGACAA
The DNA here is from genome assembly GCA_016808115.1 of Tetrastigma voinierianum. Lineage (NCBI taxonomy): Eukaryota > Viridiplantae > Streptophyta > Magnoliopsida > Vitales > Vitaceae > Tetrastigma > Tetrastigma voinierianum. Next base: position 131,480 of record JAEQBH010003277.1, read on the forward strand.
GAACCCCGCGTTAAAAGGTGTTCGGGTTCTGCAATACTATCGGAGACGGCAGCAGAGGGGAAAAAGAGGAGCCTGGGAAGAGGCTGACATTGAGAAGAGAAGATTGTTGGTGAATCTAAGGCTGCTTGCTGTGAGCAGGCTTGGGATTCACAAGCAGAGTGGTGGTTTTGAGGCTTTATAGTGGTTCTTATGCTGGGGTCCGGGGACGCATATTTAAAAGCAGGCAAATGTTCGGGAGTAAGCCACCAGCTTTCCTCAGGTTATCCTCACTGCCGCCTTTTTCACTGCCTCCCTTGAAAGGCTATCGGAAAGGCATAACTTCTAGATTTGTGTTTTTCTTTCTTCTGTTTTTTCGCATTTTGTCTGATGTTTGATCTTTCGGATGATGGTTTCTTGATTCAAGAACCTGATTTTGGGTATGGGTTTACGATTATATGAATTGTATATAAGTACATTTTCTTGTCTTCCTTATCCAAGACAGGGAGGTTCAGTCTTGGATTTGATCCATGTCTCTGTATTATAGACCTTACTACATCAAGTAGTAATGGGTGGGTTCTGTTCAGATAAGCTTTTTACAGGATGACTTTTCCTCAAATTGAATCTTTTGATTGATTTTGATTGTCTTCGTTATTTGGAGGATTTCAATGATGCTTATGCTATTATTGTTAGTCTTAATGACTTGGATTGTGATTTTTCTCTGTTCATCCCTGTATCTTGAGTTTGATTCACCAGCGTAACAGAGTATCAAACACCAAAACGATCAGAGGATTTTTCTCAAAATTGTTGAAATAATTGATTGTTTAGATGTAGTAGCTGGAATTCATAGTTATTATGGGATATGAGATTGCGAATTTCATATTTGCAGGATATTTGCTACAATTTTAATGGCTGGTCACAGGAAGTAGGTGGACGCACCACCAGAAAACTCCCACCTGTTTAAATACTTTTCTGGGATTCCAGCTTAGTTAAGATGGAAAACAACTGATTGACTTCCAGTTTCATTTGTAAAATGTATGAAGCTGACAATTTGCACATTAACAGATGCTGTACTATATAATGTGCTTAAAAGTCTAATAACCAGGTCATTTGGTTAATTACTAGTTCTGTACATTTAATAGACATCTTGAGAGGATATCTGTGGTCAATGAGCAGGTGGTTTCCACTGAAGCCAGAGCAATGTACAATGTTGGATTAGCAGGGCTGACATATTGGTCCCCAAATGTGAACATATTCCGAGACCCCAGATGGGAAGAGTTAGGTGGGAGACCTAGGGAGATCCATTGTTTCAAGCAACATGCATCAGGTTATGTCAGAGGCCTGCAACAAAGCGACGACGGTAACTCGGACCGGCTTAAGGTCGCTGCTTGCTGCAAACACTATACTGCCTATGACTTGATAACTGAAAGAAAGTTGATTGCTTCCACTTCAATGTTGGGTAATTTTAGGTTGAAGTATATGTGGTATTACCCCAATATTTCTGTTGTGTTACTAACAAGAGTCTTTGCATATTCTGTTGGGTGAGTTAGTGACAAAGCAAGATATGATGGAGCATTTCAGCCCCATTCAAAGCCAGTTATTGATGGGAATGCTACATAGTGTTATGTGTTCTTACAAACTGCTAATGGGATACCTGCTCAGAGGATCCTGATCTCTTCCGGGATTGTCCGAGGCCACGGAAACGGAACGGGCATTATGAGTTCTCCATGTTTAAGTACTAGAATTAGCAGTTTCACAGGCACATCTGACCTGCTGCAGCTACATAGTTTCGGATTGTGATTCAGTAGATGTGTTCTACAATAATCAGCACTACACTAAGACACCTGAGGAGGCTGCAGCTAAGGCCATATTAGCAGGTGACTTTCACTTCTTACATCTTTCAATACTATATTTACAAATAGAAATGTTGCTAATGTTGTTAATGCAACAGGATTGGATCTCAATTGTGGAAACTTCCTTGGCCAACAACAACACCACACTGAAGCTGCAGTGAAGGAAGGACTTGTGGATGAATCTGCAGTTGATAAAGCCGTCTCCAAATTAATTTTGTTGGTGAATGGGATGCGACTTGTTTTTTGATGGCAATCCAAGCAAGAGGATAGCAGGGAAGTTTCAACCGAAAGATGCACAAGAGCACCCAGGAGCTGGCCGAGAAGCAGCCAGACAAGGCATTGTGTTGCTTAAGAACATAGCGATCCCCGTCATGTTCACAGCATCATGGGAAACACAGGTATTAGGACTGAATGCCAATGTGACCAAAACAATGATAGGGAAACTATGGTATTCACGATCACTGGAATCTCTATATAATTAATTGATTCAAGTGTTTTTGCATTTTACTATTAATGCCAGGAAATTCTCGGTGGTACCTATAACATACAAACCCCTTTGCAAGGTTTAACAGCTTTAGCTGCAAACTACATGTTCCTGATGCTCCAATGTGGCATGCGGTACTCAGTACAAATAGATGAAGTTAAGAAGAGGCAGGTAGCAGCAGATGCCACGTTCTTGTTGTCGGTATCGATCAGTCTATTGAGGCAGAGGGCCGAGGACAGGATCGACATTAGCTTCCAGGGCAGCAGCCACTTTTTGATGAATAAAGTTGCCAAGGCATCAAAAGGAAATGTGATTCTATATATGTTCTGAGGATTTGATATTTCATTTGGCAAAGATGACAAAATTACAAGCATCCTTGGGTTGGTTACCCTGGGGAAGTTAGGAGCCACACAGCTGATGTGATCTTTGGTTCTGCAATCCAAGTAAGTCCACTTCCTTGCACTGACATTGTCATTTACTGATATTACCTTCACCTTTCAGGTGGAAGGCTTCCCATGACATGCAGAGTCCAGTCCTATGGTAGACAAAGGTTCCAAATGACAAATATGAACATGAGACCCAGGTTCTCACTGGCGCACTCCCGGCAGGACTTATCGGTTTTACACCGGGGAAACAGTTTACACATTTGGGGATGGACTGAGCTACACAGAGTTCAATCACCATCTTGTTCGAGCTCCAAAATCAGTCTCCATCCCTTTACAGGAAGGTCATAGTTGTCTCTCATCAAATGCAGTTCAGGATGCTGGATGAAAGTTGCAGAATTTAGCTTGATATCCACTCAGAGAGTCAAGAATGGGGAAAGTAGAAGTGAAAGCCACGTTTTCTTATTTTCTTCCCCCATCAGTGACACTCACCCCAGAAGCACTTGCTGGGCTTTGAGAAAGTCTTTGTGACTACAAAAGCTGAAGCCTTGGTAAGGTTCAATGTGGATGTTTGCAAGGATTTGAGCATTGTTGATGAGCTTGGAAACAGGAAAGTTGCCATGGGAAATCATGTGCTTCAGGTGGGAAGCTTGAAACACTCCTTGAATGTGAGGATTTGAATACTCTTCCAGCAAAAATTATGCTGGTCTTCAATTCACATGAAAAGAGTAAAAATTAATCAAGATGGAAATTGAACTACAATAAGTTGAGAATGCTAAATAAATCTCATAAAACTATGTCATTTGGGCAAGAATTTGTTCAGCAAATCAAAATTTTGAAATCCAAATGTAGTTTCCTTTTGAAATTTTATGTGTTCTTGTGTGTTGTAAAGTGGTAGGAACCAGCGTTTCTCGACAAGTAAAATTATCATACCCAAGTTTAATTGAGTTTAAGTTGAACTTAATTGTGAATTTTTCAAGTCTACAAGAAAACTGCCTCAAATATTCTTGGAGTTCTTTAATATATTCAAAAGCAAATTATTGTTGGATTGGTTGGTGATAGGTGCGAATGCGTAGCTACAAAATCGGTACCCCATTGCGTGTGGTTTGACTGCTTGGCCAGACAAGAATATAAGATATTAAAAGAAGAAAGATTGGATAACAATGAGAAAAGTAAAAGTAATCCCGACTTTATCTGATAGATGGATTTGCTGCAGAGATGTGAATAAAAACAACTAATAAACTAAAATCCTAAACTAGCATGCAAAGATGTGAAATAAAATGGAAAAGCCTAGGGTTTAGACTTCCTTTAGTTAACCCTTATGCTTTATTGCCCAATTTGCCCTTAATTAACATTATAATCTCCTATTAATTGTAAGTACACTATTGCAATAGTGGACCTCTCTCGACAACCCACAGTCTACTCCTAGGGTTTAGGTATTATGCATTTCTAATCAACCCCAAAACCCTAAAAGTGTAATAAATCCAAGAAACCCTAATTACCACACAAATCCATGATAATCTCTTTGTCAGAATGGTGAAATGATGTTCTACCTCAAGTCCAATTCAATCACTCATCTTCTCGATCATGAAGAATCAACAACTAAACCGCATTAATGATCATAAATCATAAATAGGCATGAAGATTATAGTAGAGCAATTAATAGAAATGTGATAGAAATATCAAATACAAGGCAAATAAGTCTTCAAATACATAAATCGTAACTAAACTACATTAAAAACCCTAGAAATGAAAATCAAAACATGAAGTGAAGAAATACAACCAAAGAAGCATAAGAAAATATGAAATAATCTTCTCCTTCTTCAATCTTCTTCCTCCAAGAGCTTTGCCCTAGGGTTAGAAACCCTAGAGGCTTATTCCTCTACCCTCTAGTCGGAGGTCCTCCCCTAAAAATAAAGAAATAAAGTGTTTATATAGAGTCTTGAAAATAGGCTGAAAACAGGTGGGAATTGCCAATCTCAAGTTATGACGCCGCAACACGTAAACAAAGTGATGGTTGAGGCATCATAAAGCAACGATGCCAAAAATCCAGAATTTCACAGATGCAGAAGATGTAGAGCCAGCATTTAATACACTGCTCATTATCAAGACTTTGCCTTTTCCCTTACATTACCCAAGGTTGTAACTTTTTCTCGCCGCATCTAAATGCCAAATATGATCGTTGGAAAGTTTGTTTACTATCCATAAATATAAATATTGGAGCCTGAAATTATTCTGCCAACCAAAAGATTGAAATACAATAGTTGCTACTTCATGTGGAATATCGCGTTCCTTTCTGTCTTCTTTTCTCTTCACATTGCCTCAATGCCTTGGATTTGGTCCTAATTACAAATAGGAATGAAAACGGAGTTAAAACACTTATTAATATACTGAAAACATGCATAAAACTACCTAAAACATGGGGATAAAATGAGTACAAAGTGTACTTATTAGCTAGTTTAAAATGTCTACTTAATTATTGGCTTATGTGCATGTCCCTGTCCAGCCCGCCACCCCTGTATGATCTCTCCTGTTAGCGCTAGAACCTCCCTAACTCCTAAACTGCACTTTTAAATCATCCATTGAAAGTCACATTAAAGTCAAAATAGAGTTTGACGCCTGAATACAACTAAAAAACCCAGCTGTACGTCACACTCCAAAGTCTCTGAACATCCTTCTTGACAGCAATACTACAAAGCCATGAATAAAAGAAGTCTGCTCAGGAATCAGATCCTTAGAGCATGCCTTGATCGCAGCTCAACATCATCTCATCCTTGTCCAAAAAACTATGTTAAAACTCCTCAACAAACTTTGAATAATACCGAGAATATTAAAGAGATAATGATTTGAATAAAGCTTGGTATTCAAAGAGATAAAAAAAAGGGTAATGAAGCACAATGGATGTCGTAGAGGATGTCATAGAGCTTGCTACAAAAGATGTCACATAACATGTTCCAACATTTCATTGAACATGTTCTAAATATGGATGACGCAGTCAACGCTTTCCGGTTACTTCATGCTTCTTTGAGTTAATAAAGTCCTATGATACAAAAATGTATGGAACCCATCTCAACAGAAAATCTAACTAGTAAAATCCAGAATAAACCTCAAACTCCAAATAAAGTTGAGATAAGTATGGATAATGTTTATTATCTGGAAAATAATGCAACTACACTTAAACAAGGAGGCAGAAGACACACCAAAAAAAACAAGAGAGAGGCTGTAGAAACGAGGGAGAGTCTCAGGCATTGTAATGTCATCAACATTATATTGATATGTTGACATGAGGAAGATATGTGTAGTACTGGGAGTGAGATGCTGAGTTGTGTTAGTGAAGGAGGATCTTATTCTGAAGTACACAGAGAAATCCAGTGAAGGAAGACATTGATGTAAAGAGAGAGTCCTTAATCATATAAGACCATGTAACTTGATTTAATATAATGGAACTTGTTTGCCTTTGGGCATAGTCCCATAGTAAAAGTCATTTAACCATGTAAACAAATCTCTATGTGGTTTATTTCTTATGCTTATTAAATTTTTATAACAGTTGCTTATAGTGATCTCATGTAGATGTTCTATAATTTGGTCTAACATGTCCAAACATGTTCAAACTTATTATGTAATGACTTGTAGAAACATCATCTTTAATAAAAAATTTACACTTTCAATTGGTATCAAAGCGGGTCACTCTAAGATATTGAGTGAGATTTGTGGTTTCTCTAACTGTTTGTCTGTGAGTCTTAGATGGATCCAGTGAAGTAAGGTGGTTATGTGGGATGTCCTCCTCTTATTGATGGAACAAACTATGGATATTGGAAAGCTCGCATACGAGCCTTCATTAAATCACTTGATGCATGAGAAAGCTTGGAAGTCGGTATTGACATGTTAGTTTCCCCAAAGTCCACAAAGATAGATAGCTGATGAAAAACAGTTTATCAAGACTATTAGACAAAAACAGTGAAGAAGGAAAAAGTCGGCAACTAGCAAGGATTTTTACCATATCTTTTAATGGTGTTGATCCCATCCAGCTATTTAGGGTTCATTTCAACTATTGAATCAACAGGGAAGAAGCTTCTAAACACTTCTGTACAGAAACAAAAGAGGGATAAAATGTAGAGAGTGAAAGTAATGGGCATGTTCGGGCCAAAAAACAAATGATAACACCTTTGAAGAAGAATCATTCCTACATAAAGCTAAACTGGTATTTGAAGAAGAGTCATAAGGCAGCAAAGAAGGTGAAGATCTTCGTGAGTCAGGCACCCGTCACTCACTCTACAAATGTTTTTCTAACTCAAGGCAGTAAGATGTTCAGAGAAACAAAACCGATAGTCAATAGGTTGTTCCGGTAACAAGTGGTAAAACATATGTTCATATTCCAAAACTTGGTCCATAGGATGTTTAAACAAACGATCTAGAAAGCAGTGATGATTGATAATGGCTCAAAATTCGACATTTTTCCTATCTTAAAACACTTTTGATGCTAATCCATCATATTAACCTATCTTTGCAAGTTGTTATGTCCCAATCCTCGAACTAATGTTTTTCTTGAGTATAAGTGTTTCTGCCTTTAGGTATCATTGTTCTTGACTACATGAGGACAATAGTAAGGACATTTAGGGGTCTTAAGTTCAAGCCTAGTCTCCGTTGAGATTTGATCAAGATCGAAGCCTCGAAGCACAGATAGACGGAGACAAGAGGCTAAAACCACATTCTACTACATTTCTAACCCAGAATATAGTATGAGAGAAATTTCACTCCCACACCCCCTAAGAGCGAATGTGTTTTCTTTGGTTCGAGAGGCTACTATGATGTAGGAGAGATTTCGAAAGAAATAATTTGATGAATTTAGCCTTGACACGAAGATTCATATTCAAGAGGTTGCTAACATTAGAATCCACATCAAAACAGTCTTAAAGTCTCATTAGGGACTTGGAAAGGAGCATATGGTCAGCGGCCAAGGTTTGAGGAAGAGTTTACCTAAGTCAATATTTTGATTTTTATGTATTTTATAAGTTTTAGAGTTTTATTAGTTAGTAGAAGAGTTGTTCTAGTTTTCTAGTCAAAGTAGGAGTTGTTTTTATTTAATTTCCAACAAGTGGTTTTATTAGAATCAAGATTCTTATATCACAAGATTAGAGAATTTTAATATGAGGAGTTTTGAGTTTCACGAGAATTAGAAAATAAGTAAGCCTATATAAACCCTCCATAATGGTGATTCCTTTATATATTCAAATTAAGTTAACTAATATTTCAAGTTTATCTTTTTATGAGTTCTCTCTTGTTCTCTTATCTCTTGAGGTGAATTCCTTTGAGTGGCGATTTTATGGCTTCTTATCCCTTGGTGGATTCCTTGGGTGACAAAGTAAGTTCGCATCCTTCTACTTTTTCTGTGACACCCCAAATCCGGGGGTTCCGTTGACAACCCGTCAACTCGTGGAATTCCTATGGATTTTGGGTGACTCGCTACTCATTAACATTATCGGGTCCCACTTATAGTGGATTCATATTTACAAAAATGTAAGTAAAGTCTCCTTGCTCAGGAATCATACCCAACATACAACTCAGATAATAATATAATCATAACCCATCCAGTATCTCAACAGTAAGTAAGATTTAATTCCACAAGGCCGTCCTTAATCCGGTCCATATCTCCACATACATCCCTTTATCTGGGACTCATTCATTCACATTTAAATCTAAAAATATGAAAATAAAACGCTTTAATTACAAATCCGTAAGAGTCCGATCAGGAATTCCTTACCATAATTGGTATACTGCATACATTATTTAGACAATAGTCCCAAAGAATTTAATTACAATTCTTTTACATAAATACTTTTTTACAAAAGCATTGCCACAAAGACACATGTCAGCCTTCTTCACAATCAGCCGCCCTCATTTCAAGATGCCGTCTCTCTAAACTCCTCGCACCAAAAGGGGTCCCGGAGAATCCGGGTGAGCAATGCCCAAGAGAGAAATATCTTGCCAAGGACTACTCCCCCACTCCAAGGCAATACGCACACACTACACATTCAAGCAAAAACATACACGTTTCCACTAGCCGCCTATGATGTGGCATGATGGAGGAATGTGACCCACTCCAGATCCAGAACCCCAAGTCCTCATCACCTCACACATGCATATGCTAAATGTGAAAACTGTCATTGATGTTTCAACAATAGACCTTATCAAAACAAAAGGGTTTTGTTTTATAACCAAACTTTGACAACCTCCAATAACCGCTTCATTCAAAGCCTGGAAAGTCTCCACCGACCGTGACGCCTCCGACCCAGATAGTCTCCGACCCCGTAACACCCTCCAACCCGATAATCTCCGATCCTTGACAATCTCCAACCTTGGACAATCTCAGATAACAACTTTATTTTAAGCTATGAGCACTCGATAACAGCTTATTCACAAGCCAGTGGACACCCTCCAGGAATCGCGATGTTTCGCCACCGGATGTTTCGATAATCTCAAACCCGTGGCGACATTTTGACGCCGCCCCATGTTATTGGTGCCCACCATCAACACCAAACATAAAGGCTGATCTTGTCATGCACTTCACACTCATGGCTACGGAGGATTTAGATTGAGTGCAAAACATGTAATGTAATCTCATGTTGTTGCCTATTCATACTATGCTACATTTACAATGAGTACTATGGTGTGCATGCCTACTCATACATAATTATCCATGCATCATTTGGACATTTACAGATAAAGCATACAAATTCCAAATAAATCATACAATACATGCCAACATATCATGCAATGATACGCTGGCATCACAAGTCACTACCACTCGAGTAACGACATCCATCAACCTTTAGGCCGAATTTTGACAAGACGTGTCCACAACTAGCCTACAATAAGCCATGTAATGGCCTTATTCGTACAAGCACATCACAAGCCAAACCATTAGAATACACAATTTGACTTCCTCACAATTTCAACCAAGTATATCACTCAATTCGCTAATAATATACACAATGCAGGGGTGGTAAAAATCAAGACACAATCATTAAACAACCCAAGTTGTAGTAGTCCTGGGAAAATGGATCAATAACTTGAGTATTAGGGTCCACTGGAAAAGATTCAAAGTTTTCAACATCAATTTCTTATAGAGCTACAAGTTCCTTAAGGATGCTATAGTCCAAATTTCAATTCTTCCCAGCTGAAATCAACCCAAACCCAGGGACACAGCATGGGGTTCAAACAAGGCAGTTTGAAGTGGGGTCCCAGAAACCCATCACAACTATTCTAGAAGTCCCCACATTTAGGTGATTCAAAATCCCAACATCAAGTTTCAACATGGCACTTCCCTTTGAAGGTTATAGTCTAAATTCTCCTCTTTTCTAATCTAAAATAGTGTCCAAACCTAGAGACTGTTATAGTGTCAAAATTGCACTCATTCCCATAACTCATTAATTTGCCAAACAGCCCCTTAAGGCAAAAAGAGCCAAATAGCCCCTTAGGGCATTAAAACTCAACCAAACAGTCCTTGGAATGGAAAATAAACCAAAGTAGGAAGAATCTCTACCTCTTAGAGTCGAAAATTCAGGAAGTTCCGTGATTACTCCTAAACCCTGAACTTGAGAGTTTCCGAACTCCCGCTTGAATCTTCAAAGAAAATCCCGTGATTTCGACACTACACAGCTCTCGCCGCAGGTAGATGAACCAGCTCTGGTCCACGAATTCGACTTACGTAACTGCAGGGATCGAAAAAGAAGGAATAGCCTTCTTTCCTCTTTCTTCCCCTTTTTTTTTTCCTTTCCTCTTTTCTTTTATTTCCTTTTCTAACTTAACTTAGTTGTTAAGTTTGATATGTGGTGCCACGGTCCATCACTAGTCCCGAGTTCAAGTCATTCAAACCATTTATTTCTTCAATTCAATTCATTTTAATTGAACTTGGCCCATTATTTCTTAATTTTCTCCTAGATTATAAAATCTCGTCTTGACTCACCGACGCACCACCCAGAAAATTCGTGAAAACTGACAGTCACTGATGAAACTTTTTCAGATCACTAGACTTTGCGAGGTAAGTCCAACGACGCAATCCGTTTTGACACCCGAGATCTAGATAATTTTTCAGGCTTCCCTAATCCATTTTGGCAATTTTATTATTTTTCCTAGCTTCTTCAAAATTAGATTTTTTTTTCCATGGTGTTTCCGCACTACCCTTCCTAAACATAATTCATCGCCTTAACCTTAACCCATACATAACTTCCTTTTTTCAACCTTCAACCCATCTGGTTCCATACTATTAAGACCATCCTCACACTTTATTTTATCTTAAAATCCCTTTAAAAAACCTCTAAATTCATGCTGAGTCTTTAAACTTACCTTTGAAAACCCAAAATCAAACTACCTCAAACAAGACGATTTGGTATTTCAAATCAAACCTAATACTTTCCAAATCTAAAATCCTTCATTTTAAACCTTAATTCCATCAAATGAAATCCAATTAGCCCTAGCAACCTTGAGAGAAAACTAGCCCTACCCATAAAGTTAAACTTATAACCTAACCTACCATAAACTCATACCCTAATCTTAGTAAACCCTTGATTAGATCATCCATCATAGTCCTGCCTCCGCATCATACTTCCAATTTTGTTCACACGTAATAGGAGGGAATCCCATCCCACAACCATGGTGGGAGTGAACTAGTGCGAACCCAATTTTTTTGGTGATTTTCCTTTTCTTGTAATACTACATGTCTTTGATATTATCTAGATTGGGAATCGATTTCACTCTAGCTCAAATCAGCTCCCCCAAACATGTACAAACATCCTTATAAAGAGGATAAACTAATCAAGAACAAATCAACCCATATCATGCAAATTATTCAATAAAAATATCAGTCATTTCTTTTATACTACAGTTTTTCTCTTTCATTTCTCGTGTTTTTGCATGTTTTTATTTTATTTTCTTTACCCATGGATTTTATCTCACCAGCCATGAGTGAGTAGTCACCCTAATCTGTGGTCGGGTGGATCCGTCCCCACCCATGATGGATCCAAGGGTGAGGCAAGAATGCTAAGGAAGACCGAACTATTATGCTCATCGCCAGAAGAGGAAGTCTCTTGATGTTTCAGGCTTGAGTGACACCCAACTCGTTAGATGACCCTTGGATGCATTCTACAAGGAGTTTTTGCATTGTCGCTACTTAGTTGTCTTGATCTCGCAAGTCCAATCGGCATTGATTGTTGTTAGACGATCTCTTCCGTCATGTAGGGACCAAGATTGTCTCTTGTTTGACTAAAGAGGTCAATGAGCCTTCCAACGATACATTAGGTATCACACTTCCTTCACCTGTGAACTAAACTCATTATAAATCTATAAGAGGATTACCTTCGATTATCCCTCAAATCTACTATGTGTGCATGCTATTTAATGAAAACTAATCCCGCAGATACCTTAAATTTTGAATTTGAACCAATTTTATGAAAATCCGATTTTGGCACTGAAAAGAAATATTTCAATCAATTCACCTAAGATTACAGACCAAGTAGGAAAACTTTATCCCATATGAGGATCCTATTAATTGAGAATAGCGAATGCAAATTTTTCTTTTCTTTTTTTTTGTTTTTCTTGAAACTAACCCCATTACGCTTAGTGTTTTATGCCTTTATTTTTGTAGATTAATATTTAACGTCATGGCATACCAATTGAGAGGAGTGAACCCACAAAGAGGTGTGGAAGAACTTAATTTTTCAAGATATGAGCATATCTTCAACCCTATTCTAATTTTGGAAGATTCATATTATGCAATTAGAAGACTATGAGATATTAGATAACTTCATAAGCCAACCTCACCTTGCAATTAACTTGAGTCAAGACAATACCTACATATGCGGTAACACCTTCATTAGTCGAGATCATCTCTTCACCCTCCTAGTTGGGGGGAATACCATGGGCAAAATTATAATGTGCAAACTCCACCACCGAGTTCCTCCATTGGACAAGACATAAGTGACATAAGAGAGATGATGGAAGACTTTTGAGTGAAGAAAAAACCCTACACAAGGAAGAGAACCAAGGTTGGAACCATATGGAGTGAGATATGAGAACCTAATGTAAGAAGCTACAGATGACATCTAACACTCTCCTCCACCTTCTAGTACCTATACTATGAGAGAAGGAGTTTCACCCCAACCTCAACAAAATATGAAATTCATATATGAAAGCTTAGAGGTGTTGTGTAAATAAGAACTCATCTAATATGCTTTAAAGAGCAAACTTATGACACCATAGTTCAAGTTTGTAAATTTCTGATGATGCAGCACTCTCCTTTGAGAGGATGATTTTCATATCCCACTTTAACTTCTCTCAAGTTTGACGCTTTGATTCTGCAAAATAATTCATGAATAAATATTTGAAATAGTTTACTTGATCCAAATAGAAAAATTAAGAAAACATAAACATAGATAATCATCCAAAATCTAAAATGATTAATATATTTTGTTAATTTAACAAAATAAAAATAATTAATTATATTTCTATTAATTCCAAATAATAATAAAAAAACTTGACACTTTATAAAACTCAAAATCACAATTTTAAACCTAATTTGTCTACTTTTTAAAATAGATAAAGTCAAATAAAAAATTATAATTTAGACAATTCCAATACTGCATAGTCTGACTTCTTTTTCTACTTTTTCTTGATTGCACTAAAATTAGGTATATTTTTTATTTGTAAAAAGTCAGTATATTGATAAATAACAAAAGAACCAAGAGGCCCAAGAAGCACTAGAGGAATGATAAGAGGTGGCTGTTGATATTATATCATATTATACAGTTTCTCTAAGTTTGCCTTTGTTAGCATGAATACCCCATTCAAAATTTTATATCTCCCGAATTATTGGTTTTATCATTGTGAAAAAATCTGAAACCTTATTTAATTGAAAAATAATAATTTTCTCACTATACTTCAGACTCTTAATTTTATAAGAAATCAAATTCTAACATGTATAATAAATTATTTCTCAAACAAATCTTATTAGAATAGTATAATAAACAACTCTAAAATTAATTTGTTAAATATTTGAGAAATTTAACCCTTTTTCTTTTTAATTTATACTTTTAAAATACAGAATTTTTATTAATTTAAATATAATATATATATATATAATTTCTATAGAAATGAATTATTAAATATTTGTATATATAGTGTTATATGATTTTTTATGGTTATTTTAAAATTATATATTATTTGTTTAGACTTGTGGATATTTACAAAATTATAGAAGCTCATATTATTGTCAGTTTGTTTCTTTTTTATTCCAATTCCCATTATTATCAAACAATGGAATGGAAACTAATAATCATTATTCCAATATTGTACCAAACACACCCTGATATGATCCCACATCACGCGTGACGAAGAAATGCTGAGTCACACTTAAACTCGACGGGTTCTCTAATCTAATAAAGTTACCAGCCGCTCTATCGCTGCATTTAATGCACTTTTATATGCGCTTTAGTTGATTTCAAGCCTCATACTTTTTCTCCATTCTTAATTGCTTAATATGTTAGATTAATTTATTAATCCATGTGATTACAATCATATTATAATTTATCAATTTCAATGAGTAAAGAATTATAGTCATCGGCGGAATGATTTAATATTAACTAACTACGACCCATAGCCTATCTTCTCCTCATGTTTTGGCAGTTCATCGAATCATAAGTTTCACCTGGCCCCCTTCGATTCTGGTAGGTGAGGGCCAGAGCTTCAGCGGTTGAACAAGGGTCAGGTAACATACTGGCGAGTAAAGAAAAAGTTAATTATCTTAACCCTAACTTTTCGATGATCCTCACAAATTTGGAAGACAAATAGCAGCTTAATAATCTGATTTATGCTGCGATGCTACCCGACATTTGAATGATCTATCGAGTGTTAGTATGTTTTTACCAGTACGAATTGGATGTTTAATATTTCAATAAAATTATTATTTTATAATGTATTTATTAGGTCATTTGATTATTTATCAATTGTTTTTGGGATCAATAAAATACTTTTAGTTTTTACAAAATAATTTAGCAATTAGTATCAAAGCCACTTTAATTGGCATTGAATATATCGATTTTATTTTTCTGTATTTTTTTGGATTTGTTCGGATTTATTCTTGCTTTCAACCATCTTGTACCTCGAAAATGTTTGAACTAATTTTGATCCAAACAAAGTTTTTTCTTTTTATTGGTTTCATCTAGGCATCGTTGTGAGAATGAAACCGACAATTGTCTTCCTTTTTCTTCTGTAAGCGTTTTGTATCTTCTTTGATTTTTAGAAATTGTTTGGGTTCCAAAATATTTGAATCAGGCAAAATTAATAAAATTCAATTATTTATTTGATTGAAATTTGAGATGTTAATGAAAGCCGTGAAAAAAAATTAAAAAAAGGGTTGTAGATTTTTCAGTTTTCCTTTTATAAGATGGAAATTTTTCTAGATGACATATGATATCCATCGAAAGTTTCATGTATGATATCCTTCGAAATTTCTTTCAATGACTAACTTTATGGACTAATTTTAACGAGAGTGTCCTGAGGATATCATGAAATTTTCTTATTTGAATTGTTTATAAAAAGTTTTATTTGTTTTCCATATTTTTTGATAACCAAATAGAATGTGAAATAAATATTTTCTAATTTTGATTATTATTTTTATGTTTTTGGGGATTTTTTATGGGGATTTTTTGTGCTTTAAATTTGGCGTTCTTGCCTAGTTTTCATCATCATATTCAACATTAAATTAGGTTATGGGAAAAAAAAAAAACTTAACCTAATTCTTGCAAATATTTTTATTATGTCCTTTTTCACATAGTTACAGTAATTATAGTTTGTGCTATTTGTGATTATTTATATCACTTCATATTGTGAAGAGATTATTATTATTATTATTATTATTATTATTATTGCACTTAGTTAAAATTTGAGAAATATTAAATGTTTATGAACTTGTCTCTCGTGAGTCTAAGCATGTAAAATTTTCTTTGAATTGATGTTACAAATCAAGTATTTCTCCCGCCTTGGCATATCAATTTCAAGTAATATCCATAATGACAAGAAGTTTATCATATCGCATTATATTTCTATTGATCATGGCAGGATGTTTAATTCCGGGGCGAAGATATTTACAAGTCATAAACCTATGATTTTACGCTACACTATTAATGGGAAGTTGACGACGGTTGTGACGGCTGCGACAATCGATCTTACCCGCGTATTTGTACTCTTCTTTTCAGATTTAAAGACTTGAAGAATTGATGACCACATTTGTGGGTCATTTGGTAAGTTTATTTAATCGGTGCACTTGCATGTCTTTGTTTAGCGTATTCGAGCATCGCTTCTCTTATTTATTCTTCGACTTGAGCTTTTAATTCCTTCGCCACAAAATAATGAAGATAATTACAAGCAAATGGTTAAATCTCTCATGATGAATTTGACGATTATGAAAATAAATCTGACCTTGAAGTTTTAAGTGCTTCCTTCCCAAAATCACTAAGAGTTCGTAATGAGTAAAATTCTACGAGGACTAATATATCGAATAGTTGTTGTCCGATGACTGCGGAGAATCATATGAAATATTTTGTTTATAAAGCATTCCCAAGATCAGAATGCAAAATATTTCTTGTAAAGCAGATATTAGCAAGAAATATACGAAAGTTTTCAACAATGGGAAATAGAGTCATATGATAATCATTAGTGAATGTTTGTTTTGGAATCCAAATCATTAATGCAAGTCATCTAATACTTGGTGGTTATTAGCAGTACTACTATCCGTTGCAATTTCATAAGTAGTAATATAGAAGAAGTCCAATTAGTTTGAGGTAGGTATGTGTATATGAGAGATGATACAAGAAGTTCTAAGTTAATTTTCCTCAAAGTTGTTAGATTTGTAAATAGAGAAGGCCAAGAATTTTTCGAATCATGGATGGTGTACAATCAGAGAAATTTGATATCCATACCTATTTTGAGGATTGGATATAGTTTTTTTTTTTTTTTTTTGGAACTATAAAGGTTAATTTATATCGAGACTCTTTATGGATTAGCAATGAAACACTTTGGGATCTTATAATTAGTTGTATATGGTTGAAAGTTTTTTTTCTTCTAATGTTAATATACTATTAGTACCAAATGTTTGAATGAATGAAAAGTCTTTCTTATTCTTCGGGCATAAGATTCACATATTTCCGCATTAATATCTATTTTGTGAGGATGATACGATAAGCCAAGGGCCAAGAGAAATTGAAGTTCAAAGAACACCAATCTTTATTCTTAAAGCCATTGCTTCCACTCCAATCTCACTCTATTGTCGATCACGCCAAAGATCCAAGAGCTACTAATGATGATGAACCAATTGAGGATGTAGATCTAGCAAATTTATGCAGCCAAGGATATACCTTGAAGAGTGTTGAGAGGGGCGTAAGCTCACTATTTCAAATGACTACATTGTCTACTGAGGAGCATGAGATATGGGCGATGGTATCAGATTTGACCACAAAGAAGCCATCGTTAGTCCTCAATCCAACTTCGATCGATGGTGAATGAAAGGATGATACGACCTATGTCGCTTAACAAAGTGTGGAGCTTGGTAGATTTTCTAGGTGGTTGTAGACCTATTAAGTGCAAATGAGTATTCAAGACCAAGCGCGATGCCAAGGGACAGGTAGAGAGATATAAAGCAAGATTAGTGGCTAAGGATTACAGTTAATGAGAAGGTATTGATTTTAAGGAAACCTTCTCTCATGTGTCCACTAAAGACTCTTTATGCATTATTATGGCTATAGTCGCCGATTTCAGAGTTAGAATCGATGGATTTTTGAGATGCCTTCTTGAGCTGGAAACTTATCGAGGATGTTTACATGTCTCAACCTATTGGTTTTGCAGAAGTTGGTAAGGACCACATGGTTTGTAAACTCCAAACATATATAAGAAATCAAGCTTCTAGGCTGTATCTTCAAGTTTGATGAAGATTACCATAATGGTTTAAGGAGAACATCGTCGATCAGTCTACAGAAGGCCGTTTGGAGCAGTTATATATTCTTGGTTTTATACTGATGATATTTTACTCTCAAGCAAACAATGATATTAACCTGTTATTTAAATATAGCAATATATGAGTTAGTTTTGTATAGATTTTGGGAATGTTTAGAGAGCTACAGACTAGTGTGGTTTTAAGATTATCTGAAGGCATTGGTATTTTAAACAATTCTAGTGTGTCTGAAGAAAAAATCGTGGTTCTTCTGGGGTACCACAATTGTAAAGGACTATTAAATTTTCCAAGGGCCAATGTCCCCATAATGATATTGAGAGAGATCGGATGAAAGCAATCCCTTATTCTTCAGTTGTGGGTAGCTTGATGTTTGCTCAAGTATGTACACGTCCGACATGCTTTTGCTATTTGCAGAAGTACTTGAGTAATCCCGTCAAAGCTATTGGAAAGCGTGAAGAAAGTTTTCGAGGTATCTCAGGTATCAAGGATCTCATATTGATATCGGGCGACACACCTAGGGTGGTCAGTTCCAAATGATTCGACATGGCGCCATGCTGACAGAGATAAAAAGTCCACTTTCTTGTTATATCTTATGATAAGTCAGAAGGAGTTGTTTCGTGGAAAAGTGTCAAGGCACTTGCAACTTCTTCTACTATAGATAGAGTATGTGGCGTGTTATGAGGTTACTTGTCATGCAATACGTTATGGAACTTATTTCAGCTGAGGTCGTCACTAATTTCTAAACCGCTTTAAATGACTCTAGATAATTCCGCACTGTATTCTTATTCAAGGACACTAGAGCTTTGCTCAAATTATTATTGATGAAGTTCTTTTTGTGAAAAAGTCATGGTAATCCTCTTATTTTAAGATGAGCACACGCCATACAACTAGTATGCTGGCGGCACTCCACTAACCAAAGGCTTACCTATTTGTTTGTTTCAAGAACACGTCATCCTCATGGGATTGTTAGGAGCCTAGAATCTTTGTTTTAGTGGGAGTTTTTCCTTTTTCATGTATTTTGTCAGGAAAACTTATGTTTTTTCATTATTACATACACATTTTGATGTTTGTCATTATCTTATGATTTTGCAGTCATTTTGACTGATATTAGAATGACAAATAGATGTTTTTCTTTTATTGAATCAATACTTTGAGTTGTTAAAGGTTGGCGAGATTAGGTATCCTTCTGGTAGTATTAACAGGCGATTGGTTATGACTATGTAAATCTCTTGTTGAAGCATTCGTTGAAGTTATGATTTGATTAGTAGCACCCGATTATGTATGATTTATGCACTTCCTGTGTTAATTATATATGATTAGTTGTATGTATAAATTTATTAATGTGGGAGAATGTTAGATACTAATAATATTTTATTAATTCATGGACTAAAGCATAATCATATTACAAATTTAATTACTTCAGCATGTTAATTATGGTCATTTATGAGATGGTTTAATATTAACTAGCTTACAGTCCATGGTATCTTTTCTTCTTGCTTGGGTAAGCCCATTAGATCAAAACCCAATTATTCCCTTGTATCGAGTATATATATGAGCAACAGAGCCCAGAATTAAAATGTGGGTTAGTAGAACACTGAGAGTAGAAATAACCATCTTCAACCCTATATTTTCTCGATTTCATCTCTTGTAGATTTGAGAGACAAATAGCAACACAATAATTCTGATCTATGTCATATGTTTTTACCCAGCATGAATTGATATGTTTCATTGTTTCAATAAAGTTATTTTGTAAATGTATATTAGGTCCTTGATTATTTATCAATTGTTTTTAGAATCAAGAATCACTTGGTTTTTACAAAATAATTTAGATAGCATAATATTCAACTTAATCGCTTTTCTCCTAATAATAGAATTCTAGAAGAGCAATGTCAATAATGAAAAATATGCTATACGTAAGTTTAACTAAAGAAAGAATCATCTCTATTTCATTATTCTGAGACTAATGTACATATTTGAGGAGTATTGGAAACAATCGCTTCAACTATTCCGTATATGAGTTAGGAACCTAACAAATTTATATAAGAGGCCGGGAATTAAAATGGCTCAGGGTGTCTTCGAGCTAAAGCTTTGTCTTCTAATCATCCCCACAAGTGTACTGTGTTTGGGAACTGGGCGTAAAGCTAAGTGCTAAGAGAAGAAATCAGGTACTTGAGATAGGCTATGAAGACATCTGAATATGTTGAAAGACAGAAGATACCGATTTGTAAATCACTTGCAACACTTCATCTTTAGTATGGATGCAGCGTCAATATGCTCGAGCGCATGAAAGACCGTGTCGGGCATGAGGTTCAACGAGATATTGTTACACTGTAAACCAAGGGGGAATGGGATCGAGAGATAACGAAGGCATGGCGAGTTCTGAATCCGTGCCATCACCATATAATTCAAGCACCGCCCTAAATTCATATTTGACATTAAGTTTGACGCACGACACGATTACTATTTGTTTCAAGAACACGCCATCCCACGGATTGTTAGAGCCTAGAATCTTTATTTTGAGAGCTTTTTCCTTTTCATGGTATTTTAATGTGAAAACTATGTTTTTCACATTATTACATACACATTTTGATGTTTGTTGTCATCTTATGATTTTAAAGATAACGCATGAATGACAAAATGATGCTTTCTACTATCAATCATATTGATATAAAATGCTTTTAGATTAGTATCCCTGGTGTAATAATTGGGAAGGTGATTGGTTATGACTATGTAAATCTTTGAAGAATACATTTGAGTTATGATTTTGATTAGCAGCACCTGATAGATGATTTAGATCTCTATGAAGATTATGAGAGATTTGAAGTTATATTATAGTAAATCTATTAATATGGGAGAATTTAGATTAATATTTATTAATCTATGGACTAAGCATAATCATATTACAATTTTATTAATTTTGTACATGTTAATTATGGGCCATTTATGATGGTTTAATATTATCAGCTATGGTCCATGGTATCTTCTCCTTGCTTCGTAAGCCTATCGATCCAAACCTACATTATTTTTTTTTGGTACTTACATATGAGCAACAGAGCCCTAGAATTAAACAGGCTTAGTAGAACACTTTAGGAGAACATGAATAACTATCTTCAACCCTATATTTTCTTGATTTCATCTCTTGTAGACGGAGAGATGAATAGGTACTGACAATTGATCTATGTCATGTATGTTTTTTACCCTAAAGACAGAATTGATATGTTTGTATTGTTTCAATAAAGTTATTATTGTGTAATGCATTTATTGTAGTCCTTGATTATTTATCAATTGTTTTTGGAATCAATAAATACTTTGGTTTTATAAAATAATTAGTATAATATTCCAACTTAATCGCCGGCCTAATAATAAATTCTAGCAAATGCTGCCCAATGAAAAACATGCTAGACACAGGTTTCAACTAAAGAAAGAATCATCTCTATTTCATTATTCTGAGACTAATGTACATATTTGAGGAGATTGGAAACAGAATCGCTCAACTAACTATATATGAGTTAAGGGAAACTGCTTAACAATTTATAGTTAAGAGGTTGAAACTAAATGGCTTAGGTAAGCCTTCGGGAGCTGAAGCTTTGTCTTCTAATCATCCCCCGCAAGTGTACAGGTTTGGGAACCACAAAAAGCGGCAGCGAAGAGAAGAAATCGCACTTTGAGATAGGCTAAGTGAAGATATATCCGTAACATGTTGAAAGATAGAAGATACTCAGATTGAACACTTGCAAACACTTCATCCGAGAGTGGATATGTCAATATGCTCGAGCGCAAGAGATCAGGTTGCGTTTTAGAGCAATCGCATTTTATTGTCACACCAAACTGGGAATGATTGAGAGACACCGAGCTTCAATGAAGGAGTTCTTGAACTGTTACGCCAATTTGAGAGAATTCAAGCAATTGCCCTGGGTCTTAAGAGTTTGACATTGTCATTGAGACGCGCACGAGTACGATTACTCGCAAGCAGACCAATATGTATTACAAAGAACTGATGTAACGTGACGATCAAGGAGCTAAATAGGGCTTAGGAGTGTAAATGCCTCCCTGTTATTTAAAATTGCTTTATAATTTGGTTAAACCTTTGACTTTTAGTTTTAAATATATGATACTTAACAATCACACTACCATGCTCTAAAATTATTTATGCACCCCCTCACGATATTTTTCAGCTCACTAGTGACGATCATTAGAGCGATCTACATTCATGTATCCTTGAAGAGCTAGAGAAGTAGAGGTGTCACGCCTCTGAACCCACCCTGTGGGCAATGATCACACCACGCCTCAAGCCTCGTAAATTCAAGGTTTGAAATGTGAAACTATTATTCAACCTTCCTGTAATCGAGAAGGCTTTTTTGTTAATTACTAACACATGTTCAAAGTAAATGCTAACTTTCAAATTCATAAATTCTCCAAATTTCAAAATTTCATGCCGATAAAATTACTTCTAAATATCCAAATTTTAATTTACGGAATGGGCAGTGGGGTGTTAAAACCGTAATATAACAATATTTGGGACTCTCCCCAATCTAATCTTTGTATTAATATAAAAACGAATGTTATCATCCGCGACTTTCTCAATTAATTCAAAACCCATGATTTACATAAAACACGAACTTATTGGTCACATGGATCTAAGATAAAGTTCAGAATCAACTCTAACCATGACTAATCCCTCAACCTAGCCATCACTCATAAAACTAAAAGTACCTGAAAATATGTTGAATTGAATTTGGAGTGAGCTTAAAGCGCAATAAGAAATACTAATACATTTTCATGGACTGCAAGTTTTCAATCATAATAAATAGGAGATGTTTTCACATCAAAACTTTGATTCAAAATATCGTTGGAACATTAACAAAATATACTTCAAAACATTTCACATCCATCTTCCAAATCTGCCATATCAGATCAAAAGATTCAAACACTTCATACATCAAATTTCGACCAAACACTTTCTATATCAAATCCAAAATCAAATACATTTCAAATATATTTTTTCTCGGTCATCAACATCAAATGGTGCCCAAATTATGATGGACTTTCAAAATGGTGATGAACAGCAAATCGTTCATTTTGTTACTGAACCAAATTACTTATTGCGACTAGTAACCTTCTAACCAAACCCCTGTAGAGGCCGGCTCAAATCAATTACATTCCCCACCAAGAAAATGTAAAGGCCAACTATTATATCCCGTTGACAAGGGTCAAATAGTGTCAACTATTATTCCCGTTGACAAGACCAAACTAACTAGAGTCAAATATTTTATTCAAAAGTTCAAATTACAAAACATCATATCTCCACATTTTCTTTCGTAAACAAAACAAATTTCAAAAGTACAATCATACAAAACTACTTTTTGATCCATGGATAATAAATAAATAAAGTAAAACTTACAAACCAAGATTATATATAATTAATTAAAACAATTTTCATCCTCAAATAAAGTAAAACAAACAATTTTCTTTTTAAAAATCGCATTATGAGTCCTACCTCAAAGGAGTACTTAAAGCTGAAAGAGCTTAATCCTAAGAATTCCCACCAATGAAATATTTCTCCTAAAATAATAAGAAAGAAACTATCATCATTACCATTTATTCCCAAAACTTCCCAATTAGATATTCTTGATAAAACACATTTATTTATTAAAACACACATATCTCGAATGATTATTTCAAATAGATATAGATATAAAATTTAGGCCTTTCAAACTCATTCATTTGTTTGAATATATGATACTTTTAAAACTATACCAACATTTGCTTCTTTCAAAATAAACTTAGAATATCCAACATTTATTTCCTTTTTCACTAATCCGTGAACTGAATTCCAGACTCATACCCAAGTTTCAAGACTTATTCATAACAAGAACTTTTTGGTTTTACTATATTCTTTTTGTCTTTTCATTTATACTAATCAAAATCATAAGATATCATTTTGACTTTTTCAACCTACTTAAGTTATATACTATCGTCTCATCTTCTACACCCCACTTATGTTTTTTTCTACTTTTTCATTCTCATACTCAAAGTAATTCAATATGACACCACCAATTCTTTCTTTTTTCTTTTTTTAAAGTCCGAGAGTGAAATCTAAATCTGACTTTTTCAGAGTTCATCTAAACTGGAAAGTAGTACTTAATCTTTGGCATCAAAGAAATCTAAAAATAAAAATAAAGAAGATTCACTTGCAGTAAATTGTTTTTTTCAAAACCCTAAGATCCAAAAGTCGATGTCCCTCCAGAATTTACTGGGGCCTGCAGAGAAATTCAAAAAAGAAAATAGAAGAATTTTTCATCTAATGTACCTTGCAGGTATCTATTAGAAAATTGCCTTTTACCCCTATTTCATTAAATTAATTAATTATTAATTACTAATTGAATTATCATACATATTTTCATAACGCCTAATTGAAATCTATTATTATTATTTTCATAACGTATGCCTATAAAATTCAAGTGTCATATATTTTTTCACTGAGTACCTATACAAATTCTATCATTATTATTTTCCGTAATATACCTATACATACCTGCCATTATTATTTTCCATAACTTCATACCTATACAAATTCATACAAGAGATTATAGAGAGAATACCATAGCACTATTGTTCACCAAATAGTAGACTTTCATTGCTCCTACAATGAGAAGTTGGTAGGATTGGCCATGAATCAATATGCCTTGTTAAAAGCAAAGGTTATAATAATATCCGGTCAAGTAAGAGTTGCATACTGGAGTACACCAACCGCACTTCGTTAAAGGGTATCATCAGGTGAAGGTCCCTGTATAATTAGTGGGGAGAGAGAGAAAATTCAGAGCCAGAGGAGTAGAGCTGGCTCTAAGTTTAATACGGTTGTTCCTGCAGGTCGAGATATATTTGTGCCGATTTGTTGAATAGAAGCATGATGTTGCACTCACGCCTAGAAAATAGTTCATTCAAGCTAAATTATTCGATTGCAAATGGTAGTATTGAGAAGAGATCAATAATAGCAAGAGTTTGAAGAGCACTTAGAGCATTTATGTAATTTTTTCTTCTGTTTGTAGGAGCAACGATTATGTTACAACTTACATAAATGCTACTTTTGAACATATAGAATTATATTTTTGTCATGTGGTTTCTAAATGACTTATTTAGATGGAAAAGTTATAAGATATAAGCGATTATTAATGGACACCCTAGCTCATCTAAGGATATTAGAAGTTTTAGAGTTTTCATGTATAGTTTACACTATAGGAGATTTATTCGTGGGTTTAGTTTATCAATGACTCTATAACCTAATGCTTGAAGGAAAACAGATTCAAGTGGAATAGTGCTATCCAAGGAAAAAGATCTCTTTGTTTTTTCTTGATAACTTTTAACTTCATGAATAAATTATTTAAGTTCCTACTCAGAATGTTAGATTAAATAATACTAATTCAATCCTCTGATACATTAAAAATAACCTTTAAATTTGATTTGTCCTCAAAACAAAAAAAGAAAAAAAAGAGGCCAGAAATATAACACTAGTCAGAGAAGCAAGTAATAACTGATAACTGATTACTCATGGGATTTCCCCATTGTGATAGAGCCCAGCAGTACTTTGACCATATCAGGCAACACATTTTGTTGAACAACCAACAAATTTATAAATCAGCAAATTAGGTCAACAGAAAGACATGATCTCAAATTTAAAGATGGCTCATAAAATTTATGATAGTACTCTTAAATTTCTTCACTGGTAGCCCATACATCTTACCATCCTTTCCTGTACTAATTGGCTCCTTTCTCAAAGTCAATGTCAACCTGAAAGTATAACTTCAAGAGATTAACACCAGTTACATAAGTCAAATTGATTTAATATTATTCTTCACCATACTCAATATGTTTAGTTCATGAAAGAAAATTGAATGTTATAAAATTTTTCTCACAGAAAATATTGAATATAGAAAGTAAAATCATACTTAGGGTCAGATATCCATTATCACTCACGACTTTGGGTTTACCCAACAACCCACATTGGATCAAAAGGTAGGTATCATTAATACAAATTGCATTGACATGTAACAATTGAATCTAGTGTTATCAACTGTTTGATGTGTGCACTATCATTGAGTTATCAACTCTTTGATGTTTATACATCATATGTATACTCAACCAACTTCATCTCATCCATTAACCTTGGGTTTGCCCAAATAAGTTAATGCGTTTCTAGTTAAAGTTTAAACCGCTAATTATAAATCGTGTGATTTCGCATGGTTCAACATATTCGGTTGTGCCAGACATGGATTTGCCTAATAATCCATAGATCTGATACAGAATCAGTTCTGCCCTATTAATGAAGATGTTAGCTTTAATTTGGATTTATCTGGTGAATTTTTAAATCAGTCTTCATCATTTTATAAGATATAGCCTATAATATCTATCACATGAATCGTATATAAAGATAGTTCACTAACTATGGCATGATTATGGACTTGTCTAATGTCAATTTTCGAGGCATGAAGGAATTCACACTGACTCAGCCATTTGTATTTAGAAAGGGAACAATTACAACTCCTTGAAAAATAAATTACAATTTTCAAGGCTCTCTTCTTCAGATGGTCAAGGAGTCCTAAACTTATATTTTAATTCATTTTTCAAGATATTTTTAGAAGTTTATGATTCATTTGAATACCGAATTATAGAACATTCACCACCTTGTGTTTCATAGGTTTGAATGGCTAGCTAAATCCAACAAGAAAGCAGAATAAAATTGCCAGAGAATTTGGTCAGAGAATTTGATAGAACCAAGAGAGGCTGCCGCAACAAGAAATGCATATGCTCTAACAAAGAAGAAGCCAACCTCTGTTGGGGGATGAAATCAGTGTCGTGACATTTCACATTGTCTCTTTAATAAAAATGAGAAAGATTATTAAATGATAAAATGTTGAAATGTTAAATGAATGTTGTGACATAACGGCAGAATTAGAGGACAACTTTTTCACAGAAGAATTTACTGAAAAGTGTTGAAGAAGAACAGCTTCGCACATATCTTAGTTTATCGCTGGCAATGATTAGCAAATAGTAGAGTTTTGTCCTTCAATCAAATTATGTCGATAAATGATAAAAGTCAGAGGAGGATTTCACGATAAAGGAAAATTCAGACACGTTAAAACTAGAACAATGAGACAAGTCGATGACAAGTTTGTCGTAAGAACAAAGATTTCAATGCAAACAAACAGTCAATCAGTAGACAAAGATCAAAGAGAAACATGTCGAACATTTTGCAAGGCATGTTTAATATAGAGTCGATTCAACAAAGATAAGACAACAAGGCTGGTGTCGTGATAGAAAAAGATATATGTCGAGAATCACAACAACAACATGCAATCCATGAGAAACTCGTCGCGACAAAAATAAAAATATTGTCGCGACAAAGGTTGAGAAGAAAGCAATAACAAAAGTATGTTGTATATCAGTTAGGAAGAGTTTGAAGGCAAAAAATATTTTCACTAATAACAAAACTATGTCACGACATAAGATGAAAAAAAGATAACAAAAAAATGTCAGCGACACGTTGTCAAGAAAAATAGCATATGTTGCACATTTTAAATACCCTATCGCGGACATAAACCAAGCTGAAAGGTAAGAAGCTTTGTCATGACAAAGAAATTTCTTGTCGCGACATTTTCAAATTATGTCACGACAAAATCTAAGAAGAAAGCACGAAGCCATGTTGCGATAGAAAACTACAAACCATGATAAAAGTTGGGGAACAAAGATAACAACTATGTCGCGACATAATTTTCTATGTCACAACAAAATAACCTACTAGGCCACAATTTTTGGGGATCCACAATTTCAGCCTTGAAGTGTAGCCTACTGGTTGAAATTTGGTAAATAGAAGCATCTAGGGTATCATACACAGAGTTTCATTGTTATTTCTTTCTAAACCAGAACTTCGCAGCAAGAATCTCCTTGTATATTTTTGCTTTTATTTTTATTTTATTTTATCGGCCAATTTATTCAGCTTAGTTTGATTGAACAATGATCCGTGCCATGTCTAGATGGTTATTTAGGAAAATTTGTTTTCATTATCGTCTGATTTAAATGAGTTTGAGAAGTACTGAGTTCATTTATTTCGGCCATTTGTAATTTTTGTAAAGGGAATTTCTTCAAGATCATTTAGTCATCATTAGTTGCAATCTAGTTTTGAAAGACCGAGTTCCTCCTCGGGAATGAATCATGGTGAATATATTTCGCATAAATTTAGAAAGAATCATAAGAAGTTCGAAATTCGAATTTATTTGATTGATGTTGTTCTTTAAATGAGTTTGTTCAAAATATTAGTAGCGTGTACCAAAAAATGATCGATTCGTTTCGATTTGGGAGTTCTCTCGAAAGTGACACAAAAGATAGAGAATCCTGGATATATTGAATAGTTACTGGGGTATGTTAGATTAATATTATGAACCAATGAACTCTGAAGAACTACTGATAAACCACTTATTGTATCATGGTGTGAGATTAGTTGGATAAAGATACATCAATTTAAAGATACCGATGTTTCTCTCTTCTCATGAAAGATTCGACCGTTAGCAGAGATCTAATTCAAGAGATAGAGAATTATTAGATTAGATGAATGACACAATTAAATTAAAATTGATAAGACTTGCATTATCACTATAGGGGCAAGAATTTTCGGGGCCATCGATTTTGTCTAAAGTACTAAGAATGAAAATAATCATCTGAAAATTGATTAGTATTCTACAAGTAATCGATTAGACTCATGTGTCTGAAAGGAGCATGAAAATCTAATTAGTGAAATGTATAGTGTGAGAAATCTAAAACTATACTTACCTTTTGTATATCTTTGGATGTTTAGATTTCAACCGATGGCTGAACCATGTTATAAAATGATGCGTAAATGAGACTGCATTACTGAACTATTTCCCAACGTTACTACTCCAATAGAACTTCCAATCTAATTATTTTTGAATTCTTCATATATAAAGTTATAGAATTTTTTAATTAGTTTTACAATTCCTTTAGTTTAAAAAACCAAATCATTCTTAACTTTAGAGTTCAAATAGTAAGGATCTTAGTGTAGATGGGAATTATCTTTTAGATTTTTCATCACCCATCGAACAGTATCCGGACTTAAATCCACTTTATTACTTGTACGACCAAGCAAGACTTGCAAAAGGAACTAGACCAAAACATGATTTCAAATGAAACTTTTCACAAAGCAACACATATTTATTATGTCAGTCCCAATAAAGTTTTTTGGCGTTGTTGGCAGAACTGACGTAGTTCTTTTGATAGCAATGCTAAAATCAGTCCAAACAACAATGTTAAGATCCAAATATTTTGTTCATGTTAAAAATCTAATCAACAAGTTTTTAAATACGCATGTGTGGACAAGACATTAGCCTTCCTGTAATCACAGTTGAAGATTTGTACAGGTAGCTTGTCAATCAACAAGTTTTGCAATTCGCTGCCAGGATAGACAAGAGAATCTAAATATCAATATTCTAACCAAAGATAGAATTGCTAATTTGGACATTTTTTGTCGATGAAAACAAATTTAAAATTACAAAATAGTTTTAACTACAGAGTCAAGGCTACTTCAAAATCTTAAGAGCTTAATTAAATATAGCTATTTTCCACATATTTCATTTGATCTTCGTGTGTTTCTATTTCACAAAGATTTTACATGCATAGAAAAACCGGGCGTAATCGCGCTTGGATACTGGTAACTAGAAAGAATTACTGAGAAATCAAGAGAAAAGTTAAAGCGTTGAATCTGCAAAACTGGTAAAGTGAGAAAAAGACGAACCGTCGCTGCAAGAAGAAGAGTTAAAGACCGAGGCAAACGAGATCATGAGGATTGAGGCCAACAACCATTCAAGATGAATACTCAGTTTTCAGACAACCTCGCTATGAGGCCAATACCTTTGAGCTTTGCCAGCCTTTGATCACAATGATACGAAGATCACTATACTGGCATCTGGGCCGAAGATCCCAATATATAAGGGAAGATTCTACAGACAAACACAAAGGAAGGAATGGGGTGAGACTCGAGATCAAGCCGCAACTATTCCTTTTCATTATATAGTGGCAACTACGTGGTTTGAAACCATTACCATGATGGACTGAATAATCGGGAAGAGTCGGTGGGAGGCGACATGAACGTATCTCCCTCCCTCCCAGCCTCACTCCGTAAAGGAGAGAAACTATAATGTTTGGGGTCAGAGATGATGAAAGTCTCTACACGCATGTGTAGATTCAAGAGATTGCTGAAAATATGCCCAATGCATGGCGTTGATCTAACTATACATATGGACATCTTTTATCATTCTAGGAACTACACTTCCAAGGGCATAATTGATGCAGCATGCTGTGGAGCATTCGAGAGGAAGAGTGTAGAGGAGGCAAGACAACTGATTGAAGATCTTGCCAAATGCAACTATAGAGCTCCATCTCGAATCCTCTGCAGGAGTAGCATAATGAAAGGAAGTGGTGATAGAGGCTGAATATGGGCGATCGCTATAGAAAACTAGATAAGATGAACAAGATGGGGAACCAAGAAAGAAAATGCACTTAGCACAATGTGTTTATAACAATCAAAGAATGAGGTAGTGCTAGTGTTGAAGAAGGATTAGGGCCATGAGGGCCCTTATATCAAGTTGAGGAGGCACAAGCCAATGTTGTTGGTTACAACTTTAAGCTAAACCTAAACTTGTCATACACTGACACCAAAATTTTGAGAAACCATGAGAATTTCATAGGACTACAAAGATAGCAAGAACAGAGACCGACAGTAATTATCGCAGCGAACATATCAAGAAAGGTTTCCAAGGACAACAACAACAAAGAATACAGCTGTGAGGGCTTCGATTCAGGCTAGAGAAGAACTCCCAATCTTTGAAGATCAGATGATGTTTATGGAGAAAACAAAAGGTCATTGAATATACATAACGCCCAAAATACCCTAGAATTTTATAATAAATTTTATGATATTCGGTATGAATCGAAATAAACTTTGGGTTTTTCCTGAGAATTGATAAATTGACAGTTATGAAATGATAAAATTTAGTTAACCGAAATTTGGCACTAGAACAAGGATAAATCGATTTGCCAAGGGCATAAAAATCAAAAAGGAGCAGAGATAGCCATAGTAGAAATAAAGCCAAGTTTGGATTTAAAAATTAAAGATAAGGAGGGCTAGTTGCAATTTATGAAAAGTTGAAAAATATAAAAATGGAAACAAAAGCTTAAAATTCATTTTGTCTCCAATTTTGCCTTAGAAAAACTCGTGAGAGGAGAAAAAGTGAGAGAGAACAAGAGGAAGAAGAGGAAGAAGAAGGACATGAGAGGAAGATAAAACTAAGGTATGTATTCATCTTAGGATCAAGTGTGTTTGATTTCCTAAAGTTTTGTTGGAGAATAAGAGTCTGTTGTCTAGGGTTTTTGGGGAAGAGACTCAAAACCCTTAACTTGTTGAGGTGTTGTGGGTAAACCTCATATGGTACAAGATAATCACAGGCAGAACTTCTTTAGATGGATCCATGGTTAATTGAGAGTTCTTTGAGTTAGGCTTAGAATAACCCTAACCCAATCATCATAGAGGTTGAGGATGTGGGTCATAACTCATGTTGAATGATTCAAGGAATCTATGAAAGAATTTTGAAGAAATATATGTAATTGAGAGGAATTGAGAGAAAAGAGATTCCAAGAAGAATTTGGTTTGTTTTGGATGTAAGGGTTGAAGTGTAGAATTGATCGGGATCAGTAGGCAAAAATGTGAGAAAACACACATTTTAAGGCATTTCGGTGACTTGTTGGGTACACTTTGAAAGCAAATATGGATTTGTTCAATATTTTAATGGGAAAGTAATCGTGTACACTTTAGGGGGTGTACTTATACACCGCTGCCTGCTCTCGCTTCGACCAGCTTTGCATTTTGGCCACACTTAGTTTATTTATCCGAGTCTGAAAGATTCAAGCGGCTACGTAAAATAGACTAAGGAGAATAAAACTTAAAGAATAGGCATCGTCACACCCTGATATTAAGAGGCCTAAAATTCACTCAAAGTGGGGTCATGTGCAAAGCCAAACTCACAGTTCCAGCTGAACATAGAGTAGTCCGGGGTTGTTTCAAGGTATCCTGAGAGTTTCTGTTCGAATTGGGTGATTCTAATTGGAATAGAACCCTTAGCACCTTAAGGCTTTAATGAGTACAAAGAGACAAAGGTCAAAAATGAAGATAGAACTCAGAAAATTAGTAATACAAATCCGTCCCTGTAATCGTGAAGGCTGATTATTAAGGAAAATGCCATAACTTTAGTTGGGATAATCCGATTGAATGATTCCGAATTCTAAGTAAAAATAGACTCATAGGGAATAAGAATGAGTCTACAAAAAAACGCATTCGCACCACCGCCTCCCAAGAAAGCTCTGCTTGCCTCAACGATATTCGCTGAATGTTGAGCGTGGTGATCACTAAGAGTGAATAAATTGTATTTACTAGTGGTGAAGACGACAACCCGGCCTAGGATTGACGACGCAGAAAAAGAAACGGAATCGATAATTGTTTGTTCTCCGACTTCTATCCTTAATTCAAGTATTTTAGTAGTTTATACCAATTAATTATGATTTGAGAACACAGAATCAAGTTCATGAATGAGTACGTGATATGATTTACATTGAAAGCATAGAGAGATATGGATGATATTAGGTATAGTTTAATGGATAAATGCTGTTGAAGAATTTGATAGAATGAATCGTATAGAACCACTAGGCATGAAAAATGCTAGCGTAGTTTTAACTATGCGCAGTATCAGTGCTGTGTGAGAAGAAGTCAAGATCGCGCAAATGCAGAAGTCATAGAGAAAGTATCATAATGTATAAGTGTATACCCAAATTTTTGCATATCATCTTAACAACAGTGTTTTGTAAACAAAAGGTTAAACCCCCGAACTTGATTTTGCATCATCTAAAAAGATATAAATGATTTTCTTTGTAAATGTATTTTGTTAATGTTTATGGGTCTACCGAATTGCTTTTATATTTGTAAATGAGCATGGTTGCCTCAAAACTAAAACCGCTCCGCAACTAAATGAATTAATAAAATGTCATGGATAAGATAAATGAAATATCGAGTAACCGCTTCGTTCAGATCCGCCATTCGTCGAGCCGGGATTCGTCGCATACTGAAAATAAAATTTAATAATAAAACGATAACTAAAAGAAATAAACCTAGCTCTGCTCTTCGTTCGACTCGCCTCGGTCGGATCAGTTGGGGTCGCTACAATACATGAGCAAAGTTCGTTGCAAGATTATTCTGTGCAAACACAACTATGTTTCAGGCCAACACATATGCCCTCGAAAAACTGGAGACATAAGCAGGCAAACTAGAGAGGCTGCAGTGTGGTCTAATCCAAGGATGCCTTCCCCAATGATACAAGAAGAATCCAAAGGATTGGCGGTGGTGATCCTAAGAAGTGGGAAGAGAGATAGAAAGGTAAAAGAAAAAGAGAAGAAGAAGATCAAAGAGGAAGAGAAAGAAGAATTAGAGAATCAAGTAATACAAATGTAGGTTACTAAAGAAGAAATAACAAAATGCAACAAAGTAATAAGCTGGAAGAGAAGATCTAAGAAAGAAGGAAGTGAGGTCTAGTTTACAAGCCTTCAAGTCCATTCCTCGTAGGTCAGGCAGAGTTTGAGTGAAGAGTAATCATTCTCAGAATATGTTCAAGAATATAGAGGCATTTATTCTTTTGGGAGCACTGACTCAAAATGCCTCAATATGCTGGGCCATGAAGGATATATTATGAAAAAGAAAAATTTAAGTAAAGAAGTAGAGTAGTGAGCTCTATTGAAGAATCTGATAAAGGCGCTTATATCCAGAGTTCTTTTACCGGCAAGGAAAAATGGCAGATCCAAGCAAATCTTCACTATTTCCTCAAGATAAATAGGGAATTCTAAAATGGGTAAAGCACTGTGTGAGCATCAATTTGATGCCTCTATTCTGAGTCAAAAGACTAAGCTGGGGAAGCTTATCTCACTCATGACCTTGCAGATGGAAGACATAACCTTATCTCAACCTAAGGGCATTCTTAAGGATGTGCTTATCAAAGTGGGAAAGTTGATATTTCTAGTGGACTTTGTGGTTATTGATATGGAAGAAGACAAACAAGTCTCACTGCTACTAGGAAGACCTTTCCTTGTTACATGAGCAGCTTTGATAGATGTGATGAAATGAGAGCTTACTCTAAGGGTTGGAGATGAGACAGTGCACTTCAATCTCAATCACAGTTTGAAACAACCAAAATTTGATAATATTGATTGTAAGATTGCAGAAACAAAAGTTCCCATCAATTCTGAACTAATAAATGATTATAAGATTCAAAGTTCAATGAATGAAAATGAGATGAATTTCCAGTATTTTGATGTTCTTGATGTTGAATTTCTGAAATCTAATTTTGAATCAAAAGATATAAGATCAATATTTATGAAAACAGATGCAAAAAATCAAACAAAGAATGAAGAGATTCGCTATGAAATAGAAACAAGGTCTGTCAGGTTAACCTCAAGGAATCGCTCATCATTTGAAGTATGTCTTAGAACCATTTAAAAGAAAAAACCTCATTTCAATACATTGATTAGAGCTTGGAAGAAGGTAAAACTGGTTGAGATTTTCATAAAATACAAGGAAGCAATCGCTTGGTCTATAGAAGATTTGAAAGGAATCAGTCCTTCTATTTACATGCACAAGATCCTTTTAGAAGATAATGAAAAGACTTCCATTGAATATTTTGTATAAGGAAGATAAATCCAAGAATAGAAGTTGTCGAAGAAGTATTGAAATGGTTAATGCAGCCTTATATTATAATCTCATACTTCTCAAGTAGCCCAATTCATGTGGTTCCTAAGAGCGTGGATTTGATCGTAATCTAAAATGAGAAGAATGAATGATTCCTATGAAGAACTGTTTGCCAAGACGAGGTGTATAGACTACAGAAAACTGAATAATGTTACAAGAAAGGATCATTATCCTCTACCTCATCGACCAATGGATAGTTAAAGACACCTGGTTATCATTGTTTTGATGATACTTCGAGATAACTGTATCATTGTAGCCCTCGAGGATCGGAGAAGACACACATTCACATGTCCTTATGGTATTATTTAAAGTGAAATGATGCCTTTTGGATTATGTAATGCTCGCTTAATTTTCAAAGGTGTATGATGTCTATGTTTTCGCATTCTGGTGGAAGAGGCAGAAAATCTTCATGGATGACTTCTTAGTATATGGATCCAATGAGAAATGTTTAGAAAATTTAGAAACTCAGATTTCAAAGAAGCAAGACAAAATCTAGCTTTGAATTGAAAAATGCTATTTAATGGTAGAGAAATACTTGTTTTTTGGGTACAAGATTCAGCTAGGTTGGCAGACCAGCAAAATTATGATATAAAGACTCTCTCGTCACCAACAATAGTTAAATAGATAAGAAGTTTCCTACAACATGCAGGTGATTTACAAAAGATTTATAAGGATTTTCAAAATCTTCTAGACCATTATGCATTACTAGAAAAAATGCGGTTTGATTTGGATGAATTATAAAGCCGTGATTTAGTTAGAAATTAACCGTGATTGGTTACGTATGGTAACACCCGGGACCGAACAAGGAGTTTGAATAATGTGTGATGCTAGAGATTATGCAATAGAGTAAAGATTTGGGACAAAGAATCGAGAAGATATTTTGGCGCAGAGATATGCCGTAAAAAACCTTCAATGAAACACAAGAGAATTGCTCGTACTACTTAAAATGCAGAGATGCTGACAATGAATGAGCCAGGAAAACAGCCTTACATATCATGCCGAGATCCCACTTTATAATACACACGATCATGTTGCTATTAAATATCTGATGACAAAGAAGGATGTCAAACCAAGACTGGTCAGATGGGTATTGTAACACCCCGAAATATACCCTAGCAATTTTCAAACTTGTTTAAGGTATATTAAAAGCTAAATGGAATTTTCGAAATAAACGATAGGACCTTGTAATGACATTGAGAGCAAAGGTAAATATGTAATTTACTACTCTGAGGACCTAGGTCATAATGGGTAGACTATAATGGCGAAATGTTTGAAATGAAATGCAACATTAGAAGGAGTTATGGGATTAAAGGCAATTAGAGCAGGATCAAAATCAAAAAGGTTTTATTTGACTCACAACATGGCCTCGAGGACCAAATTGAAATTAAAAAGAAAATTAAACCAAAATTGGATAAGATTGTCTGGTCTTTAGTTTTTGTATCAAAACGAGAGAAGAGAGAAGAGAATGAGAGAAGAAGAAGAAGAGAAGAGGGAAAGAAGAAGAGAAGAGAAGAAGAAAGATAAGATATTTCAGGTATGGAATCTAAATATCAGACATGGATTACTCTGATTTTTATATGACAGTACATGTTTGGGTTGTATGGAAACAACTCAGATATATGATTTCTTGCTCAGTATTTGATCTTCTGGGTTTTGCTAGATTTCATCCCAACCTCTAGATTTCTTGAAAGAGGTTGGTAAAACCTCAAATGGTAAGAAGAATATAATCTCCATTCGAGGTTGGATTCATGGTTTAATCGCAGAACAGGAGTTCGGGTTTAGAACAAAACCCTTAATAATCTTTTTACTTTTGGTTTATGTATGGTTATGACCATACAGAGTTGTTTTTGGGAGAGTAATTCATGATATAGGTTTTGTAAGATAAGTATTGGAAAGATGATTTGAGTATACAGGTAGGCAGAGGCAGGAGTGGTTTTGATGTGTGTATTGAGTATTGGTTGGTTTTGGTGGAAATAGGCGGAAAAGGGAAGAAAACACAATTTCTAGCACTTTGTGTCTGGTACCGCTAAAACAGTGTAGGTACCGGTACCATATGTGTTCGCCGACCGGTACCTGCAGATCAAAAGTCGACGGATTTTCCGAATGTTCTCATTTGAGGACCAACTGAGTGTTTTGGCTTGTAACTAGCACTTTCATCTGATTTGAGATTCAGTAGGCGTAGGTAAACTAATTTAAAGGAGAATAAATCCTCAAATAGGTGATCGCAAATCGACCATTCGCCCGCAAAGTCACTCAAAGGAGCTCATGTTCAAGCCGATTTCCGGTCTCCTGTTTCAAATACAGAGTAGTCTCTTGCAGCCAGACATATTCAGCTGCAAGGTCTGTCTAACAGGATTCAGCTGAGAGAAGAACTTTTTAGCACCTTGTTTTCTTGGGGCTGGAGGGCGGCAGAACCAATGTCAAATATGGAGTTAAGACCCCGAAAATAGGGTTACAGACTGTTCCTAGTGTAACTGTACCTGAAGGGTATCAAAGAACAGTCTATGTTCGCACTCTTCTCTCAATGAGATGCAGATAAATCGATAAAGGCAATATAAACGAGTAGTTATATAAAATGTATAGGCATATGTCATAAGATATGATAGTCCTGATAAATAGAAGGAAGATATAGTTATCATGATATAAGATGTTACAAGTAGATGACATGATAGAAGAAAGCAGACATTATAAGAAGATGTAGAAATAAGAGAAGACATACCTAAATGAATAGATGGTTATGGTAGAACACATGATAGAATGCATAAATGCTAAGAACTATAGAGATAAGTAAAAGATGAGAAAGCACAAGAATGAGTACCTGTACACGAATGATAGGTATATATATGAACAAGTAAATGTATGTATTGAGAAAATATAGGAAGAAGGGCTATAGAGAAATATGAGAACCGTAATATGAAGTCGGGATAGGTATATATGAATATATGAATGAGTAAATGCATGGCGATAAAATATAGGAATATATATTATAGAGAAATACAGAGAATCAGACATGAAACTACGCATATGAGAAACGGTATCATGTATTAAAAGTAATGATAGTATATATTGTATGCTAAATCATGATAACAATAGTTATTCATGCTTATGAGATATGTATGTAAAATGCAACAAAATCGATTTCAGAACATCGGTAGATGGATAGATAGGCATGCCTATAGGAAGATACAATTGCCGCAGATATTGATAGGTAGAGGTAACAGCCTCGTTTTGGTATCGTCAACACATAACATCCCGCCGTTGGGATCACATACGGCCCTGCCAAACATATAGAGATCACCGGTCTCATTAAGTTGGCAGTTGATAGTACCACGTACATACGTATAGAGATCACCGTCTTCGTGGACAAAGGATAGTACCTTTCGCACAATCAGCTATTTCGATATCCGCTTTCTAAGGTATTTTGTGCATGAACATAAAAGAAAACAAAAGTATGTAAAGGAAATGTATAAAGTATATGATATGATATGAGAAGTATAGCACTGCGTATGATAGTATACCACTACAAGAACAAGAACAATAGGGTGAGATATAGTAAGTGATATGGAAAAGAATATATGTAATAGAACATGAAAACAATGTTATAAAGCCGAAAGATGAACACATGTGAAAGTATATAGAAAGCATATAAAAGTACAAAAGGATATGAAAGAATAAGGGAATAGGAAATTGAGAAAACATATAAAAGAGAGTATAAGAAAATCATAGGAAAGTATAGCATATAAAAAATTACAAGATGAAAATATAGAGTTCAGCAAGAATATGATGGAAAGGGAGTATAGATAAAATACAAGTACATCTGTATCCCACATGGCCACTCGAATGACAACAAAGACGAGGTTCCCTCGACCATCGTGAATGCCACTTATTCAAAGTGAAAATACAATGCGAAGCATATGGACGAGACACGATCAGATAAGAAAGTATATGACACAAGACACGTAAAGTATACGAACAAGTACAATACATACAAGACAAGGAATAGTGCAAAGTACAGAAACAGACATAAGAAAGTAGAGAGAGAGATATACAAAGACATAGAAATAAGTTATAGAATGGTATGGAATATTATGTTATAGAACAGAATGCGCAAAAGTATAGATGGGAGATATGTCGTATGTAACAATAAGTTATAGAATAGAGAATATGCAAAGGATAGAACAGAATACAATTAAAAGCATAGATAGAGATATGCCAAAGACAGAATATAATGAAAAGATTGACATAATAGAATGTAAAGATGATAAGGAATAAAAGTTATATGAATATGTATAGATATATGAAATGCATATGCATAAGCTTGTGATAGCCACCATTGGTGGTTGTCCATGCTTATGTTCCCACTAAGAGTAAAGCTTAGCACGGGTGTTCAATCCGTGTAGGTACCGAAGAGAGAGGTTAGAGGACAAGCTATTCTACCATTTAGGCCAGATGGGCCCACCCTTCGTGATAGGTGTCACCAAATACGCTCCGCGATCTCATGTTGTATTAGATATGGGAATATGTATAAGTACTAGAGGTTAAACTCCAATGAAGGAGATGATTATATTTCTTGTGGTCTAGCTGCTACAAATACATATTCAATAGCAATGTACACAGAGCAAGTAAACTAGACTCAAGATATGTATAGATTTTAATGGACAATTACTCCGTGGGTAGTTCTTTGTTCATGTAAATTATTTTTGTTATTATGTAAATTGTTTGTATACCCACGTACAAGTTTAAAATTGGAAAGAATAGGTCAATGAGAGTTCCAGATATAGTCTCGCGCCTCGACTCCTGCCTTCGGATCCGCATTCAGCTCGACTAGGATCCGCGTGGATGTGCATTATTGCCGCAAGAATTTGATTTAGAAATCAAAGATAAGAAGGGTAGTCACAATGTGATAGCTAATCACTTGTCTATACTCGAAAAGACTACTGAAGAGGAAAAGGAAATTTAAATAGCAAAGAACTTTCCTAATGAGCAAGATTTAGTGATGCCTAATTCAAATAATTCCTCATATGTTGATATAGAGGAATTACTTTAGCTTGTGGAATTATGTCACCTGAATCCAGCCACCAGCATAAAAGGAAATTGGAGAACTAGTAAAGGCATTATATTTTAGGAGACCATTATTTTTCAAAAAGAGGACAGTATATGATTATGCGGATGTGTACCAAAACAAAATAATGTGAAATTTTTAATAATAAATGTCATGCATCACCATATGGAGACGCTTATAGAAGATAGAATACCCATAAAATTCTCCAATCAAGTATTTATCGCCTACTATATTCAAAGATCGTTTTGAATAGGTAAATATCAGATAAATGCCGTAGAATGGCAACGTAGTTAAAAAGAGATTCCATGGCTACGAATCTGTGTGGTACGCTTTATGTATGGGAATAGACTTCATGGGATCTTTCCATCCTCATTTAAAACTTACATTCTCCTAGTCAGGATTATGTATCCAAATGGGTGGAAGCAATATTGTCTCCATAAATGATGGCAAAGCACAATGGTTGAGTTTATTCAAAGAAATATTTTGAGCAGATTTGGAGCACCCAGAACAATCATTAGTAATGAGGGAAATCATTTTGCAAACAAGGTTTTTGAAAAATTCATGAGCAAATATGGAATTAGACATGTCATGGGATTGGCGTATGACCCTCGGTCAAATGGGCAAGCGAGATTGGGCCGTAGGATAGTGCTAGTAATTTTTTTTGAGAAAATTAATATTACAAGCAGAAAGACTGTTTCTAAAGCTAGATTTATGCATCGTAGTTTATAGAATGAAAGCTTACAAAACTCCTATCGGGAATGTCCTCAAGGCTGTAATTGTATTTGGAAAACTTGTCATCTCCCTTTAGAACTCTAATACAAGCAGGTTATCAAGAAATTGAATTGTGATTTTCAATCACAAAAGAAAAGAGATTACCTAATGAATGAATCCCGGAAGAATTCAGAAATGAAGCTTATCATAATGCCAAAGATCTACAAAGATAA
The DNA here is from genome assembly GCA_016808115.1 of Tetrastigma voinierianum. Classification (NCBI taxonomy): domain Eukaryota; kingdom Viridiplantae; phylum Streptophyta; class Magnoliopsida; order Vitales; family Vitaceae; genus Tetrastigma; species Tetrastigma voinierianum. The sequence continues at coordinate 172,035 of JAEQBH010003277.1, forward strand.
GAAAAGAAGGTGGCATGATCAAAAATTTCGAGGAAAGAATTCAAAGTCGAGAATGTCTACCTTTTCTATATAGACTAAAACCCTCAATACAGCAATTACAAGAGCCTTGCTAATTTCTCAGATACATGTTACTTTGATAATTTGCTTCATAAAATAGTTTTCTTAATTGTTCATGATTTAAAATAAGGGTCGTTTTTCCATGACAATCGCAAGTGCACAGTCATACAAGTAGTAAAATCTGACTGGTCTATGGTCATCTTACAGAGATTGATAGCGAATTACGCATCAACCACCCCAACTACCAAAATTTCATACTATTCGGACTCAAAACTCATAATGAAGGTTTTATCTTAAACTACACAAATTAAAATCTTGAGTACTATTGAATATATATTCAAATTAAGCTGGGAAACAAAAGTAAATGAATAAAAATAAATTGTCTATAAAAGAATGGATTGAATCCCCATTTTTCTCGTAGGAGAAACGAAAAACCATCAATGAAATACACTGAACAAACACCTAAAGACTAAAATCCATTGCTCGCTTATATGGATCTACTCTTGTCCAAGATTTATAATTATTGAATGATTTCTCCATTCACCTGATAGAACTTGCTTCTCTCAAGGACAAGATCTAACCAAATACCTGTATTCCAAATTTTCTCGCAAGACTGGTGTTTTTCTTTCTCAATACTTCACACCCATTTCGTTGATAAGAACTTTGTTTACCTTCTATAGATTTTTTGAAATATTTCATACTACCAATTGCGGCTCAACCGTAGATTCATGGTTCATCCCTTTCCCTGATTGACGGAGCTAACACTGGGGATTGAACCACTTGATTATGAACTTCTTCTGATGAGTTTATATTGTTAAATACAACTCAACCCTCGCAATACCAGAGCAACGAGGGACGTATCAAAATGAACTCAAGTCGTTAGCCACACCGTAGTCGCAACATACCCAGTGGCATCGCCTCAACTCGTGAATCTCCGTCGTCACGCAGAGGTATCCCGGATATCGAGTAAGATACATTCCTCAATCGGTACTAGGTACTAATATTGGGAACTTATTCATTAAAATCACAACTATTGGCAAATCGAATCAATATTCCTCTCAATAGCAGAAGATCAATTAAATGTAAATCAAATCCACAGAAGACGCTCGACACATTGCCAATTGGGCACGACATCGCACTCGTATAATGCCAAACTATCACCATAATCGTAATAAAACTACAGAAGAAATAGTTCCGAGAAAGCCATGATCTCTCGGTAAATTTCCTAGCAAGAATACTTAGAAAAATAACATAACTAAAAATCCAGCCTAATCATTGCTCGCACAGTCAGATTCAAACCTAAAATTAAAACTAAAAATAAAATTTTACCCTAAAATACACTGAGTTCCTTCCTTCCTTGCTGTGGAGGTGAAGATTTAAGTCGCTTACTATTCTAAAGCCATTCATTTATACTGAAAGAATCCCGCAGATCCCCCAAAATGTTCGTGGGAAATCAGTGAAAAAGCCCACCATCATCCTAAGGTCGCGACCAAGTCGACATGTCACGACATGGCCTCGGTTTTGATTGCTCATGATCGTGACCTCTTTCTTTAAGTTGCAACCAATTTGTCTCGGTAACGCCTTGATCGTTATTTTACATCAGGTGGTCGATTTCATTTGCCCAATGTTCTTCGTTGATGACGCAACCTCGCCACATGTCGCGACATCGTCTTCTCTTTTCCCAGCTTCCAAGTCGCGACATCAATTTTAGAAGGCGGCCACTTTTCGCCTCGCGCGATGATGACTTCCATGTCAGGCTGATTTCTCGTCGCAATTGTGTCGTGGTCTTCTTGCCTTCATGTTTCATCTGATGTCATGACTTCATGGTGATGTCGCAGAATTCTCGCTTTCCCATTTCTTTTTTTTCTTCTCGCCGCAACCCCGGCTTGCCGCTGCGAGGATTCTCCTTCCCACCTATATATTTTTCCAGTCGCAATCTCAGGTAGATGTCACGACTTCTTTGTCGCCCGCTTAGCTCTTTCATCGTGCAACCTCGCAGAAGGCAGTCACGACATCGCCGCGATCCGATCATTAAATGGTTGCAAATCTCGCTTTCTTGTCAAGACTTCAGTATTTATTTTCAGCAGGTAAGAACCTTACATGTGCGATAATGCCAATTTCAATTGGAACTCTTTCATTAAAAACTAAAGGTAATCGCTTTATTTACGGAAGACCTCTTGGTTTACGATCCACGCCACATGGCTCAGAGTGGTGTCGCGACATCATTTATAACTTTGAAGTCAGCGACATCAAAGTGATAACGTGACATGAATTTTCTTCCTTTGATTATTTCCTTTTGTCTCGACCATTTTTCTTTGTTTAAACTTTCTTTTCAAGTCGTCATTTAATTTGTTCAAGTTTTATATTTCTTCTTCAAAGCCATACTTTGTTGATGTCCCGACTTGGAATGGTCAAAACTGAGTTTCAGAAGCGTGATTTCTAAATTTTCGCCAGTGACTCAATTCTGCCAGAAAGTCGATTTCTTCTCGATTTTTGCCAAGATTTGAACTTCGCTTTATTTTTTCTCAAAATGAAATTTGGAATCAATTATCTATTTTTTCAAACAACCAATAACATTTATCTCATAATAAACTCAGAAAATGGATTAAAAACCTACGAGCATTATAGACTCGAGAGTCAGCTTCCTATTATACACCCAAGCTCAAGCTATTTCTAGGAAAACTGAAGTCAAGATGGAGTGGTCCTATACAGAGTAGTAAAATTTTGGAGCAAGACACCAAAACCGATTCTAGAAGAGTTTGAAGGCAATGGTGCCGAGACTAAAGTTTACTATCTTCTAGGAAACATAAATGAAGATTAGTTCCGCATTTTGAAGAGAGAGAATTTTGTTGAAAAGAAAAATTTTTAAAGAAATGCTAGCTAAAGACATTAAACTGAGCAGCTTTTTAGGAGGCAACCCAAGCAAAATTTTAATTTTTAGTTAGCTTCATGAGCAATTTCAGTGTTTGAAGTTTAGTTTTAATTTTGTTTAAAATTTTATTTTAAAATTTGTTAATTTGCAAAGATTAAAGAAAACTGATAGAGATGGATTTTATTTGCACATTCATTCGATTTATTTGCAAAAAGTACATATGAGTTTCTCTTTTCCCTAACCGTCCTTGAATGAGAATGCATAACAGTTTTCGGGAGTGAAATTTTAGAAAGGAAGAAATTTGAAATATTGTTGTGCTCATTCCTTGACTACTTTAGATGATAATCATCTCATGTTGGAATTATATTAAGTGGAAGAAATAGGTGAAAGTCATATTGAATTGAGGTTCTATGACAGATTAGATGTGTCTTCACAGCATGATTTGGGTGGGACATAAATATATCATCGTATCAAGGGTAGGTAGGTTGAAAAAATGTTAATGTGCAATTTTGAGGAAATATAAGATTGTCACTACTGCATAATCTTTGTCGCGACATTATTCCAACTATGTTATGCATATTGTTCTCTTTTGTCGTGACAAAGAATGGACTAGTCTTTTGAAGTCACAGAAAGTATAAGTATTATATATTTTTGTAGTTTAGTTATTATTTAAGTCTGAGACATGAATGAATTAGGCCATGACATTATCTCTCTTGTTGTACAAAAGTTTACTCTAAACTCTGATTTTGTAAGAAAGTGTTTGTCGCGACATTATTCCTCTTTGTCACAACATAAGTACACTTGAAAAACATATTTTTATGTCGCGACATTTCCCAGAATTTCATTTTAAATAAAGATTGACCTAGCTTTAATTATGATTAGAAAATATGTCATGACATTATTGCTTTATGTCACTATTAGATTAAATGAAATAATAAACTTAGGTTAGCATTTGTTGCTATATTTATGTATATACAAAACATTTGGACTCCATAAATAGATAAATTTGAATTTGAAAGGCCTTCCTCATAAACCATCATAATCCACTCATCTTCCTTTTCTCACCAAATCTCTCTCATTCTTTCGAAACCCTAGATTTCAAACCTTATTTTGACTATGTCTGAGCCATCACCTTGTTCCTAACTCGAACGAAATGATGGAAGAGTACAAGAGGGCAGGAAGAAGATTCAAGATGAAACCCAGCTCAGAACAAAGGCAGAGGGAGAAAGATCTAAAGTAAGAACATAAACTAAACAGTCGACTAAAGAAACCAAAAAGAGAAAAAGAGGAGTTGAAGAATCCGAAGCTGAGCAAAGGGAGGAAAAAGCAAGTGATTGGGTTTCAGAGCGTGCTTATTTCACTTGGAGGGACAAGTTGCAAGACAGTGACTTCATCATTATAAAGAGGTTTCAAAGAGTTATCTTAATTCTTCCAATAAATAATTAGGTGAAGAGATGATGGTTAATGTTCTAAATATGCCCTTAACAATTTTATAACATGTTTAGGTGCAATATAAAGCAACCTAGAATTTCAGGAAATAAATGAAACTAGAAAATTATTAGTAAGGAAGTAAGGGTAAATTAGTAATTTGTCAATTAAGGACTAAATGACATAAGACCAAAAGATCAGATGTTAAAGTAGGAATTTGAATAAGGGAAAATAGAAGGGAGTTTGGGACCACAAAAATGAAAGAAAAATATTAAATCAATAAGGATAAGATCAAAATAAATATCTCATTTGGTCTGGGGATAGGTAAAACTAGATGTGGGAGAAAAGTGACAAGATAGAGAAGAGAAGAGAAGACGATCAAAGGTATGGAACTTGTATGGAATTTGTTAAGTTTTGTATGGAAAAATATTGATTTTTGGTACACCAGTATGATGCTATGGTTTTGTATGGAAAATCAAACCATAAACCCATTTGATTTAATTTTTGGCCCAAAAGCAACCCTACTTGGTATATCAGGTGTCGCGCTAAACTAGATTCGAGTCGGTTTGGTTTGGAGCCAGGTTGATTGGGGCTGGGGTAGAAACTAAGCATGGATTCCCCCAAATATTTGAGACTTAGAATTATGTTTCAATAGTTTTTGAATTTCCAGAATTGGTTTTCTGTGTGAAATAAAGGAATCATAGACAACATGAGTCCTTCAGTAATTGTAGCCACATCGAACTGATGTTAGTTTTTAATTACCCAAATCAAACCTTTGTAGCCCAAGTAATGGTCCGTTTACTCTAAATAGGCTAATTCTAGGTCAGTTTGGCGAGGTCACCGACTCAAGTCCCGACCAAAGTCAGTCTTCGCAGTTAATCTCGACTAGGTCACCACCAGCCGTACTCGACCGGGCTTGACTATCCCCGTGTGACCTTAACTCGTAAGGTCAAGTAACTTCTTCGTCCAACTCCGCTTTCCGTAGTTTCGATTTATGGAAAGCCAGCTGAGCCACAAGATCTGTCCATATTCCCAGTGGAGATAATAGGTAAAACATAACTCCGTTGAAATCTAGGTCCAGGTCTATCGCCGAACAGATTGGTCAAGTAGATTTGCTAGTCACGTAGACTCCACAACTCGTGTATTTGCCATAACTTCTTCGGGCCTAATCCATTCTTCGAATGTTCTATGGAACTCTACAGAAAGCCCTTGAGTCTAGAATCCATCCATATATAGCTTGGACAGAAATTGAAATGATAGTAAATATCTTATAAGCATACATGGTAACCATAGTTATTCAAGGCGTATTAGCACGAACACAGAAAATGCAAAGATACGAATAAATGATCAGAAATATCGTGATATGATTACCTGATGATAATAATTATCGTGAATACGTAGATATGTAATCGAACATAAATACACATGGATTGTCCGCTTAGAACCCGATTGAGGGATAGATGGGCATGTCATTAGGGAAAAACAAGTTCATAAGAACTGATCGGGTCACTGCTGTCATTATACGCTTTTCGCGCTCTTATAGATGAATATTGGTTCTTGGGATGGAATTATTGGCTAATATTTCGGGTCATTGTTTCGCGACAATGATAATAGCCAGCCGAGCCCTTATAGTTTCCTTTATCCACTCATGGTTATGCAAGCATGAATATAAATAAATGAGTTTGAATATGACATAGAAATGATATGATATGATAAGAGGCTATTAGCAATTACTATGCGATGACAAGTATATTAAGACAAGAACATGAAGAAAAGTGTAAAACAGATAAGAAATGAAACATGCTGGTATGATAAGTAACACAGAGAAATATGTATACATATTTGAAATGATACAGGATATGTTGTATGTGTATGCATGTGTATATAGAAGTGTGATGACCCTTATGAGGTCATCCATATGTATTTATTCACTGTTAGAAAGCTTAGCACTGGGTCTTTTCATTCTTTAGGTACAGGAGAAGACATAAACTGGAGAAGTCCTGACACTCCACATCAAATAACCTAAGGCCAACACACTACTACAGCCCACTAAAGACCTTTTAATATTTTTTTGCATATGTTTGTTTTTTTGTAAACAATGTAAATATTGTAAATGTTAAACACTTCCATATATAGAGCTTGTATATATTTTTAATCCGTCGCTACGTATCATAGTACAAGTTAAATGTTTGATATTACATGAACGAACAAAGTTCAGCGTTATCGCTTAAAAAAACGGTTAATTCCTTTGTCGACAATCGTAGCCGAGTTGGGGCATCGAACAGCATTCCTTCTTCTGTGAGCACAAGGCTCCTAAAGTTGTAGATATGGTGAAGGAATTCTACTCGAACATGGTAGGGATGAAGGAAAAGACTGTGTATGTCATAGGTAAATGGATATCGTTCAGCAGGGAGAAGATCAACCAAACTTTCAATCTAAACGAGAGAAAGAATGGTTCGAAGTTCAAGAAACTAGTAAAGGAACCAAATTTCTAAAAGATTGTTGATTTGCTAATTGATGGGAAAGGGAAATGGAATGCCACAAGCATGAATCTGAAGGAGTCCATTACAAGAGGATCGTTGACTGAACAAGCCAAGATCTAGTTTTATTTCCTTTGCTCAGTCATTTTACCTTCTAAACATTTGAGCATAGCTGTGAGAGAGGCAGATTTCTTTGTATGTTATCTTGAAAGAACAGTAACGTAAGCTTGGGAAAATAATACAAAACTAATTCTTGAGTTATTACAAAGGCAATTATAGGGGACTAGTACCTCATTCAGCACGAATCACAAGGTCAGTGGCATTTGTATGATGTGAAGGAGATTAGGGAAGAAGAAGAGACATGTCCTAAGGTTTCACCTTCTAACATTGACAAGAATAATTAAGGGGCCAAAGAACATAGGCAAGGCAAGAAGCCGGCCGAAAGAGAGGAAGTGAGATAATATAGAAATTAACAAATACGCTTAGAGCAATAAACCAAGAGCATCAATGAGGCGAATTTCGAATTTATTTGAAATATCCCCAACTTAAGACAATCCATCGAGCCACCGAGCTCGGGGCATCATAATAACAATACATAATCGATGGAGATGTTGAAAGCTATGAGACAAGATGCAAGAAAGGGACAAACAACTGAAAGTCCAACTCCAATTAAGGGATGAGTACATGGATGCAAAGCTGAGAAGAAGAGATCAGAATTTAGAGGATGCACTCAAATAGAGGAACAAGGAATGGAAGAATAAACTGGAACATAGAGAAAAAGAATTTAGTGAATAACTCAAGGCTGGGTGGAGAGAGCTTATTTCACCAACTGTATGGCGTAGTCATGAAGATCATGTATGAGAGAGAGGAGCGCGGTGGAGCAGAACATGCTTCAAAAAGGCGATGCCTTTAGTTACTGGGAGAAGAACATCAAAGGAAATAAGGCTACTCATAGAACAGATATAAAATAGAATAACCCTAAATCAGAAGGAAAATTATGACGTAAAGTTTGGGAAGATGATCACACACTGATCAAATGTACTTGCTCAGGTGAATTTGGTGAACCTTAAATTTACAGGGCAGAGCAAAGATGATCTTATTAAGCAAATGGCCTCTTTTCACAAGGGAGGGTATGTATTCAACAAAGAAGAGAGTAGCAAGGTTAAAAGACCGCCAAATTAATTCCCGACTCCTCTCTTTTCATTCATTGGTTATAAGTTTGAACCAATGAATACAGAACCATCCTAAGAAGAATGACACGTAAGAAAAATAGATTACCTGTTTTTTCCTCCTTATTCCTCATGCTTTCGTGACTAAATCAATTATTAACAAACATAAATGAAAACTTTCAAAGAATTTTAGTCCATTCTCATCTTTCTCCGTGTTTATTTTATTTTTCATTGCTTAATTTTTTAAATAAATAAAAATTGATGACTTTTAGTGTATAGCTTTATTAATAATGGAGAAACTGTGTTTCTGTTGATTTGTTTAGAAGGTGGAATTGTTTAGTAGAATTAATGATGACTTAAATTGAATTGCTATATAAGTAAATTTCTCTGAATTGAATGGTTTGATTTAAATAAGCTTTTGACTTGTAAAATAGCATAGCAACATGTCCAAGAACCAAACAAAAATTTGATAGATGAAATTGGGGTAGGAGGAAGTGAATTGAAAAAGAGAAGTTGTTAAATTATCAACAGAATGTTGGAACTTCAAGAATAAGAAGATTTAAGAATTGATGGAACAATAAGACCTATAATTTGCTTGTAAACGGTTAGTTATTATGAATCTTCATAAAACATTGTAATCGGATCAAAAGTAACTCCAAACAAATTGTGCAAGATTAGGGACATCTTCCGGGATCCATCACAATTTAATTCTCCGCAAAGAACTAGAACTGAGCATGATTATGAATGGGCGCGAAATCGTCTTCAGCAAATACCACTAACAAGAAATGATATAAGCCGTCCTTGGAAGTTTGAGTCTTTCAAAGCCTACCCTATGATATGCATAAACATATACATTTTAGTTCTTGATTTCTGAGCGACAGCCACCTCATCACTAACCAAAGAATGAAAATCCTAGACTTTCCTTAAATATAATTCTATAGTAAAGAACCCTTATTTACCTAGATTTGAAGGACAAATACATTAACAGATAGTGATATAAAGTTTAAAGAGTTATTTCAAACTATGAAAGAGCTAAAGAAGGGTTAGAAAAGGATAATCAATTGAGAGAGAAGATGAAAAAGAATGAATATAAAGAAGTCAGGAAAAGAAAAAAGTGACTGGTTAGGAATGAGCTCTTGTCTTGTAGCCTTCTCCTCGAATAATTAAACTTCTTAGTGGCTTCAAAGAGTCTAGTACCCTAATGTCAACTGTATGTGGGAGCCGTTAACCCAAAGTTAGTTAAGGGTGTTAGAAAGCTAAAGAAAACATTGCACTATTCCAAACTTTGATAGAAAAGATGAAAAAGGAAAGTTTAATACAGGAAGATAATCTATAGTCTAAAGGTGGGTAAGAGTACCACAATCGAGAGTATGCAGAAATATGCACCAAACCAAATGGGGATGTTTGAGAGTTGACATCAATGGAAAAAGTCAAGGATGCATAATGAAGGCAAGTATGTTAAGTTGTAAGTGAAATATGGGTAAAATTAAGCCTAAATTGTCCAATTATCTACCCAATTACCCAAACCACACATTATAAGCCTAAAAGACCTAATTGATCCTAAATATGGTATATGCTTACATTAGTGGAGGTTAATATGACAAACAAGCATATGAGACTTAAAGAACAAGAAGTATGTTATCCGAGTACGTCCCAGCAAGATTAACTATAATCCGCCATGGAAAAGAGAGAAGACCATCACACACTCACAAATCGTGTTGAATAAATTGTATTGCTTACAACTATGGAAATTATTTATTGTTAGTGAACTTAATTGAAAGTCTTTCTAGTTCTAGATTGAAAACATGTTCAAAAATAATTTTACAACTAACTTATTTTTCCTACCAAATTATGGATTCAAGAAAAAAGATATCATCTAGTAAAACAGTAAAATGTTTTAAAATAAAGCCAAATTGTTTAAGATAAACAGTTTTTTTTATCTGCTTGGAAACAAGCAAAATCTTAAGTTTTGGGGAATTTGATGAGTCTTAAACTCATCTATTTTTAATTCATTTTTCTAACATATTTTTGTAGTTGAGATTTATTGAATGCCGAATTAGAATATTCATCAACTTTGTGTTTTGTAGGTTTTGGAATGCGCACAAGATAACCAACAAGAAACAGGCATAAAATTGGCATGCGTGATTTTGTTGTTGGTAGACTTATACGCCGCGACATAACTTCAATAGAACTAGCAGAGGCCATGCTGAACAAGAAACAATGCTATGTCACAACAAAGAAGAAGTCGAACTCAAGGTTGAAGTTGAATTATCATAAATATTTTCACAAACTTTGTTGCGGACACAAATGGAGAAAGATTGAATGATAATGTTGTAATGAAAGAATGATGTGATAATAGAATCGAGTGTGACGTAACTTTGTCACGATAACGATTGAAAAGTTGTTAAGAAGAATGTCAAGAGAATATTATCTGTCACTGCCACATGACAAGAAACTTAGCAGTTTTGTCTCAACAATCAAATTTTTATTATGGGAGTATAAAGCCGTAGAAAGATTTTTTGTCGCACAAAGGAAAATTATGTCGCTATAGAAAATGAGAAAGAGCAATGAGACAAGTCACATTAATGCTTTGTCGCGATAGATTTCAATGTTGCAGCCAAAATAAAGCCAAATAGCAGATCATGGCGGAATATGTCGCACATTTTCAAGGTCGCATTCTACAGGAGTTCAAATCAAAGAAGACAAGACAACAGTGCTATGTCGCTGACATAGAAGATTCAAGTCGCGACAACAACAACAACATGCAATCTGAGGAACTCCGTCGCTGAAGAAAGAAAATTATTTGTCATGACAAAGGTTGAGAAGAACACAGAAAGATGTCGCACACAAATAAAGCATGTTGCAACAAAGTTGAAGAGTTGAAGGTAAAAATATTTGTCAACATGATGAAGAGAAGACAATACAAATCTTTCGCAACACAAAGGTGAGTAAAAAGAACAAGTTTTATGTCATGATATTTCAAAATTCCGTCGCATAAAACCAAGCCGAAGATAAGAGTTTTATCGCGACAAAGAAATTTCATGTTTATTACTTTTCAAGAGCAAGAAGAATGACAAGAAGGTAACAAAGTTTTATGTCGTGACATAAGACACTTATGTTGTGATATTTTTCAAATTATCTCGCCGGCGTGACCCAAGAAGAAAGCATTAAACCATGTCGCGATAAAAACTGCAAGCCACGATAAAAGTCGGGAACAAAGATACAATTATGTTGCAAGATAATTTTCTGCGTCGTGACATATTTAGTCGCGAACAAACAACCAATCGGTCATATAATTTGGACCACAATTTCATCCTCAAAGTGCACCCCATCATTTGAAAATCTATGCAACATATATTGGGGTATCGAGCGAGTTTCCGCCTAAACCAGAACTCTTATGAGCCTAATCTCCTGTAGTTATATTTTCATACTTTTTTATTATTTCTATTCACACAATTTAGTCTTAGCTGCTAAGGATTGAACAATGATTCAAATAAGCAGTTAGGCCAGTTTATTGTAAAATCTTATTTTTCAGATTACTATCTAATTTGAAATTGAAATTTTGAGAATTTTGAGTTCATCTATTTGGCCATAGAGAATTTCAAAGAATTTTCCCCATCATTTAGTCATCATTAGTTGTAATCTAGTTTTGAAATAATGAGTCTTCTAGGAATGAATCTGATGTTAATTATTATTTTCCGCATAACTTGAAGGAACGTCATAGTTCGAAATCTTGAATTTATTTTATTGGTGTTGTTCTTGAACTTACTTGTTCATAATATTAGTAGCGTGTACCTAGAAAATGACTATATTCGTCGATCAAGAGACCCTCTCGAAAGGACAGATGAGAATCCCGAGAGTATTGAATAGTTACTAGGGGTAAGGCAAACCAATATTATGGAACTAATGGTCTTAAGGACACTATAATGATCGATTTACTCCATGAGCGAGGATTACAATATTGATATAATTTAGTTTATCAATGGTTTCTCCTCTTTCGATAGTAAGATCTGATCCCATTTTAGCGTATATCTAATTAATGAGATAGAGAATTTTATCATATTAGATGGATGAGAGTATAATTAAATTGGGAAGGCTATAGCATTACTCGCCCATTGTAAGAATTCTTAGTCCTAAGGATTCGTGTCTACCGAGAAGGAAAATACTTCAAATCTTATAAATATGATTACATATTCTACAAGTAATCGCATTAAACCATAAGTTCGAAAGGAACATGAAAAATCGAATTAGTGAAATGTATAAAGGTGTGTGGAGAACCCAAACTATACTACCTTGCATCTTGACAAGTTCATATTTCAATTTGGATGGATGAACCATGTTATAAATGATGCGTAAAATTGATGAATTGGGGTTACTTGAATCATTTCCTCAAGAACTTTCAATCTAATATTTGAATTCCTTCAGATATAGTTATAGAATTTTAATTAGTTTTATAATTCCTTAGTTTGTTCAAATCAATTTTTAACTTTAGAGTTCATAAAATAGTAAGAATCTTGAGTGAGAGAGGGTCATTTTGATTTTATCACCTCGACTGATATCCGGACTTAAATCGATTTTATTACTTGTACGCACTTGTGCACTTGCGCGAACTAGACCAAAAACATATTTTCAAATAAAACCTTTTCATACAAAGCAAACACATATTTATTAGGTAGGGTTCAACAGTTTATTTAGCATACTACTGTTTTGTATGATCTTATTTAGTTCATGTCCAAACAACAATGTCAAGATCCGCTTTTAGTTCATTTTAAAAATCTATCAACAAGTTTTCAAATATTGTTTATGAGACATTAGCCTCTGTAGCTTAGTTGAAGATTTTGTTAGTATAGTTTGGTCAATCAACAGCCTATATTTCAAGCTCCTTCCCCGCATCTTTCTTCAAAGTGATTCAACCATATGTAATCTAATTACATTTTCAAAAGAATACCTCAAGTTACATTTGAAAGTCGATTAGAGATGAGATGAGAAGATAGATTAGATATATAGATATATATATATATATATATAGATAGAGAGAGAGAGAGAGAAAAGGACACGCAAGCCTTATTTATCATAAATAGAAAACCTGCATATGCTCAATCACATTGACTCAATCCATATCCATCCATCATGGTTTCATACACCCTTAGCATGCATCTAATACATGAATAAAAAAATATCGGCACTCTAGGCTTTAACTTTTAAAATAGAACACATTG